>JAOSBP010018595.1:0-295260 GCA_027563825.1 Erythroxylum mucronatum | reverse complement strand
TGATTACAGAGGTCTATTTATCTTGCTGCAGCAGAGGCTGGAACATTCGGTTACCCTGGTAGGTAGTATTGCCAAGCTGTTGTGCCTTATATGTCAGGTGCTAGGCGCCAAGAACGGGTGTAATTGAACCTCTCCATAGACCTTAGTTCTAGTTCTAATGCAAGTCGAGTCCTAAGCCCGTACAACACAAGCATTCAACCTTTCAACACTTGGCAATGCTAGTCACCAGGGTAGCCGACAGTTCAACCTCTTGTGCAGCTAGATCTATATGTTGAGCCTGGCTGATCAGGTTCTGGTGGTTTGGCGCAGCTGTACCGGGCGCGACTGAATCGTGGCTTGAATTATAAGGTATCAACCAGGTGGACCAGCACCAGAAAACTCTGCCTATATAGCAACGCAATATTCTCGTAGTTCTGAATGAAAAGCAGTGAGAACACAACACTCACCCGACCACCCTGTGCACACGTAACACCTAGTAGGACAAAACTCCTGCTGTAATATACAGTTAGCATAGTCACTTACTATAACTGATGCCTCTGCAGCGGTTGACTTAAATTCAATCTTAATTAATCACTACGATTCAGTAATGCACCTTAAGTACGCACAATATTGCATACCCTGACCTAACTAATGTATTTACTTGTCCCTTGCTTCGAGAACCCCTGCGCACGACTATGAAGGTTGACTCCGCATAGTAGGCTTCCCTGCTACTATAGCTTACGCTCGTAAGAGGCGCTTTGTAACCGCCCGGCATCTGGCACCTACACCACTGAGACAAGGCAGTCCCCAGAGCGTTACAGTAGTACGTATGCGGCTCAGAAAATCTTAGGGCATCAAAGCAATTCAAATCTCCAATCACATGCAGAATGACATGAGCAACAGGAAAGTGCGGATGCAGCTCCTCCCGTCATATCAGGTGTCAAACGGCATTGGGATTTTGGAACCTGAGAGAGGAAGGTACAAATAAAACTGCTTCCCTCAACATGTTACATTTCTGTGCAGGAGCATACTGAACGAGAAGGAGTTTCTTACTCTTTCCCACAACACGTCTTGACTACATGCAAATCATCATGTTTATCTTCTCTTCATCACCACACAAAACATGGGCGTACGTCAACACAAAGCTTTTCTGAAGACTTTGCATTGACATGCAAAAGAAATTGCTCATCCAAAGCTCTGCTGCTCCTCCGCCAAAGCGGCAGCAACAAGGCGAGTCATACTCCATGCAAGCATGAATGCATTCACAATGATAGAACAAGATATCACAAGAGCACAAGCAAGACGAATGATAAGTGTAGACATGCTAACTATTAAGAAGATGTCACAACTTCTGGGCCGTTCGCCTCGCCGCCGCCCTCACCCACGATTGCCGCTGCCGCCGCTGCCACCGCTCCTGCCGCCTCAAAGACTTTGAGCGAACTGCGGTAGTGTCTGCCCGAATCGGCTCGAGAGACTGTGCGCCGCCTCACAGGCGGCTATGACGACAAGAGTGGCTCTGGCTATGGGCCAGCCGAGCGCAATTTGGCTGGTTGCTTTCTGGCCACGAAAGGCCGCAACCGCAACGTGAGCTATGTGTCTTGCCATCATCTGCATATCATTGACATGAATAGGACAATGGATATATTCAGATCGCTCCGATTCGGGAGCATACAGGGCGTGGTCTTGCTGGGGTGCACACCACCAAAGCCACGCCCCAGAATGGACATCGCCTGGCTGTTTTGGGCTGGGGAGATGCTGCGGCGCGTGCCGCTTTATTTGGTGGGGTGATGCAAGCATCGCATTTTTGTGGTCAGGGTGCATGCATGCATCCTGGTCATATTGTTATGGAGAGCAAGGCGACCAACGAGGGCCGCAAGGCCTGCCACCGCGCAGGTCCCACCGTTGTGACTACTATAAGTGGCCAAAAATATCGTCTGGCTCCGTCTGGCTCCGTCTCGCCCGGTGTACCCCTAATTCCCTCCCTGCATTGAGATGGTGGAGGAGCGCGAAGCATTTCCTGTAGAACATGTTACTATAATTGTATTGATTACCAACCGGAAAAGCTGGTCTACATTTTGACGCCCAGGAATCAGGAAATTCTTCTTCTTCGAGGTGAGAAGACTGGCCGCAGCCGATTTGGTTGTAGAAGAGAACATATCAGACGCATGGGTGCTCTGCTGAATCTGCGAGGGGAAGGCAATAATCATGATCTAATTAAGGTCCTCCATGTGCAATGACCAAAGGGTATGCATTAACCTTGGTTTGACCGCTAGCAGCCTGAATCCTTTTATAGTAAGTCTGCCATTGCTTACCCGTCGAAATGAATAGAGAGTACGCTTCGAAGATAGTCTGCGACGTGGTGAAGGAGATGGCAGGAATGGGATTCTACTATGCCTCATTTAAGATAACTCAAAGACGAAGCTGAGACTGAAAATCAATGTACAGCTGAGATAAGGTGGGGTTTGCCAACAAGTGCCTATTTGTGCCACCCGCCAAATTAAAAAATCCCAAGGTAACTGTCGTAGAGCTATCAGCACTCATTGAGCTTTGCATTTTCCATGTCTTATATTGTTTTGAAATTTCAACGCAGACTTTTCGCAGGAACTCTAAAAGTTTAGCATACTAAGAAGTCTCTGTTACTGTTTAAGAATTGCCCAAAAGTTCTGGAGATTTCTCAGTGTCTATCAGTATTGCTATTACAGCAAAACGTCTGTGTGAAGTCACGCTTTTGACAATGACAAGACCGGCAAATAGCTCGAAACATACACTTAATAAATAAGGTGAGCGCTTTGTAGCTGATTCAAAAAATTCACGATAGAATGCGTTGTTAAGGATGTTCAAATAAAGTGCAGTGTAGATTGATCCTTTCCCACCTGGAATTCTTTATTATGGTATAGCCCCGTGGTTTGCACAGCTCTCTTGCGATTTCAAAGTAATTGAGGCATATCGCAAGTTGGCTTGCATTAAGCTATCCTCGACTGTAAGCTTGCTCTTGCACACAAGGTAAATGTAAGCCATTACGACTAATAATAATGCAGCCATGGGGATAAAAATCACAACAGCCACTGCTACATCCTGCTGGTTATAGCTTGACACAAACTAGTCTATGGATACACTTAGATTGCCACGACATATCATAACTTAATAAACAATTCTCTCTGACTTCTGTGTTTGAATTGGAGATAACGCGGGGAATTTATTGCTCCCCCTACCACATAGCTGAAATAGCGAATCAAATCGGACTGGCGTTTTGGTATTATATTGGCCTTGAAACTTCCATGACGCTATTGTACAAAATCACGTTATATTTGTCACAATTTGAGAATGCCGTCGGACTTTCCTTGTGTCCGTGTTCACGATCCTTCAACATATTACACTTTGATTGCACCATGAGTGCTACCTGTCTGCATGATACTGTCGATTTGATATTCTTGATTAATGCCATGATCAAAGAACAAATTTAAATTCATTATGCTTGAGATTATATCGTATCAATCGTCATGCAGAGAACAGATAGATGAAAAGCTATGGCACGATCTTGCACATCGGTGAAACAGTGAAGTTGGTGCAATATTGTGCTGCAGCTCCTGGGGGACTTCAGTCATGTTTTTTTTGGGGACTCGCATCTTTGAAATGATTTGTTTTGACCCTTTCAAAACTCTCTACGGATGATAAAGGGTAAATAAAGACTTCGCAAAAGAGGCCAATGACAATTAAAACTGTAGGATTGAGATCGATCGTCAAGCCTTTCTGCCACACTACATAAGACTCGTGAATTGATGGAGTGACTCTTGTACACGAAAGAATATCTTGGCAGATTCTTATGCATTGCGTTTCTGAAGGCTCAACCTTTTGCAATTCAGCGGAATCGCTCTGTACAGGACACCAGAGAGGTCTTCCGATTCTGCTATAATTATCACCTTTGTCTCACATTTTCGATAGTCCCACTCAGTGAGATTTGGTATTGACGATATACGTCACTGTATCAATACCGGCCTTCAATCCATCATAAGATGCATTTGCAACAGGCTGAGCTTCAAACGTTACAGTGCGCAATTGCTTGAAGCTTTTTGGTAGCTGAAAGACACGCATGGGCCAGCTGGGAACTCCATTGGGGCTGAAAGAACGTATGAGTGAGCATTCGCTATATGCAAATAATGGGCAAGGAAAACACTGTTTACTTACTTGGACTGAGATGCGGTAGCTTTAAATTTGACATTATACGTGGCTGAGGGTTTACCGGTTGGCCCTCTCTTGTATCCTCGCACAACGAAGAGGCAGTCGACACTTCCAGGCCCCGTATAGGTCCCTGGGGGAGCTCCAGGAGGGTTTGTGATGCTGATAGTACCACTGCAGCCAAGAGCGAAGCTGCTCAGGTCAAAACTTGCGACTTTGGAGTCGTTGTAGTTTGCACTGGCCGAAGCAAGGCCTTTTGCGCTTTCAGAGAGGGTTCCATAAAAGAAACCCTTGTTCGGAGTTTGCAAGGCCGGGTTGCCACTACCACTAGTAGTTTCGGCAGTCTCTTCAATGTTGTTCCAGAGAAGAAAGTTACTAATGCCTGGAATTGGATCTGGGCAGCTGCCTTGGATTCCACAGACTGATGGATCGCTTTCTGCATATTCAAACTAGTTTATTCCGGTCAGTTTCTTGATTTTGCAATATTCACGCATAGATAGACTCACGTCCTCGACGACTTTAGTGCTTGCAAGGCTATTGGCAGAGGCCGAACTGAGGGTAACTGAAACAGTCGCCAGTAGCACCGTCACAATGGAGAGTTGCCCAAAAATCATCTTGGCTTCAATAGTGGTTACCTCTAGATGTTGGGGGGTATTTGGACAGAGTCGGCGGTGCCTTGTCTCCTTAAGTAACCCTTCAGTGCTTCAGAACAATTTAAAGTCTCTGGTGGGCCCATAAAGATGCTAGCTTGCGTGATGGCTGGGATGCACTTCTCACTGCGTTATGCATAGGATTGTGTTGGGTCAAATGACCAAATATAGAAAGTGGCGTTCGTTGCGTTTCCAGACCTCGACAATTTTGGATTAAAATTTGTGGAGGTGCAGCGGGGCTTCCGAAGTTCTGAGCCAATTTGACTGTGAAGATGCAGTAGCGCTTAGCTTTATCAGGTCAAGATGAGCGGTAATAGGCGCCAGAGTCTCGTTTCTGTGATGGAGAACAGGGCGGAAAAGGGCCAGGGCGTGGTGCAGCACAGGCGGGGTATCCGCCTTTGCCGGAAGTGGCGCAGGTGTCTCGGCCGAGTTAGCATATAGGCCGGCTGCCCCTCACCCCCTCGACAGAAAAGGTGGCACTATTAGATTGGGTATACCGTATTCTCGCATCTTTACACAACTAGACCTTCCACGGATAGTCTAGCTTCAAATTGGTAAATCCTCCGGTAAGATGAATAATAGCTGGGTCTACCCTAAGTATCTATATGCTTTCTTAACTTATATATAGCTGTGGGCATACCCGGTTTACAGTGCTTTCTCCCTCTGTCGAAGGGATGCTCCTCTATTCTCTTTCTGAGATATTCATGTTTCTACATAAGATAGCCTGAAGGCGCAACTGAAATCATTTCAACTCATAGGCTTCACGAGCCCGTTTGACGTTAGAATCGTTATTTTCTAATTCATCCCATGTGACACCATTGAAATAACTTTTCGTCTGAACACAGGGATAAATAAGGCTTAAGTAAACTCATTTGATGGGGTTATATTGTAAAGTTTCGTGAGTATTATGATGAAAGGGGAACGAACATACTCTTATCTGTGGCCGGACTCTCAGAGGACAAGAATTTCTAATTCAATAATGCAAAGCCTTTTGCTTTGTGATCAGGAGTGAGCTCAAAAGTGCCGTTTGCTTCTGAAATAAAAAAAACCGTCAAGACCTCATATACTAAAAAGTGATTCAGATTATGCCGTTCATTTTGACTTGCCTCCCCGACACTACCACGCGCTTAACTGAAAGCAAATGAAATAGGCATCTGAACCTTCATTTGCTCCTTTTTTTCGGAAATCCAGCTCTCGATACCCTGTTCCTTGCCATGTAATTTAAACGTGACAAATGCGTGGAAAGAACAAACTATTTATTAACCGTGCGCCTTTTTTTTTTGAGGTATCGACTTCGCCGATGGCTACTAAATTGATCACCACTCAGGATTTTTTGTATGGAACATTCAAATGTGCCCCAAAGAAGTGTGCGGTACTGGAATCAAAAAAAATAATCTGTATATGGAGATGCTTCTTGCTGCACGAGAAACAATAAGGACGTTTGCTGCTATCATCTTGTGCATTTAGAGAGGCTTTGTTCGAAAAGCCTTGCGCAGGTATCAGGCCACTGTAAGCATTTCAGGACCTTTTCCCCATATAAGGCATGCTCTCTCAGCGTTGCAAACCTTTTTATTCTCTAGATAAAGCCGTCATACGTAAAACTTGCAGGATAACGTTACGAGGGGGAGACGATCAAGCGAGTTGTGGCTGACATCTTTATTGGCCAGGTACTGGAACAGTCACTCTATCACCAAAAAGGGGGAAACCGAAAAGACAGGAGGAAACGACTCTAATAATAAGAGAGCTAGTGGCGACGTGATTGCTAATTTGGGCGGACCCAGGCGTGTGATTCCCACGACCTAGTTCTGAGAACTCAAGGCTGGGCAATCGCACATGCAGCTATTTATAGAAGCCTTCAAATGCTGATATTTGCGTCTGCTCGAAGTCGCAAGATTGATTTCAAAATTGTCACATCAGGAACTGCTCCAACTTAAGTCTTGACAAGGTTAGCTGTCGTTGTTCAACACATAGGCTGGACGATTCTTCTCTGTAATTGAGATAAGGGGAGAACAAGGTTAAATTGTTACTATTAATGGGGGTAGTGCATCGTCGTAGGGAGCTGTCTGCACCACAGCAGCATTGACTAATTGGATTCTTTTCGTTGCCGGGTTCGCTCCCACGACCTTGGCCTGCACAAGACGGGATAAGCCGATCCAACCTTGATCCTCGCCTAAAATTTGATCATAAGCGACGTCTGCAGCAGAGCCGGTAATGATCTGCTGGCCTCTTCCCTCATGAACATGACCGAAGACGTGGACTTGAGGCTGCACCCTGCGAATTTCTCGCAGCAAAAAAGGGCATCCAGCCAGCACACCATGACGTCCTGGATCCATGTGAGCTCTCGGAGGGCCATGTGTCAGGACAATGTCGGTATCAACTGGGATATTATGAGCCCAGATGTCGACGCTTGGAGGATACTGGAACGCCCATTTGCCAAACTGCGGTGTCATTGGGCTTCCCCAGACCTTTATCTTGCGCCCACGTACGTCAATATGGGTGGCCGTTCTGTCAAGATAGATAACATCCCCAAAACGAAGATCAGTTCGGCGCCGGCCAGCCAGCGGCGGGTCCTTTGGCCGCGATTTGTACTGTTCATAGGCTTCATCATCCAGGACATAGTCATGATTACCGCCAATGATGATTTTATGCTGGTGCGGCTGGCTGTTGAGCCAATCTAGTTGTGCCTGCATCTCTTCGTACGTACCACGTATGCTCAAGTCGCCTGAATGCAGGATTACGTCGCCATCGGGCAAGACAGGTTTTGTGCAGTGCGTGTCGGAGATGCATATCAATTTGATGCCGTCTGCGCTTGGTGGATGGACATTTGAAACGGCTTTTGCCGACGTCGGAGTATGCACGAGGTTGGCTAACAATTCGATCCATTTGCGTGACAATGACTTGTCATTCGTATTTGTTGCATCAGACATGTTCTTCATGTGCTATCTGACAGATGCCTGCCTGAGTTCAGGACGCCTAATGAGGATTCTGTTTGTCTGCTCTATCGCGACGCTATCCACAGGGAGGATCAAGATCTTTATAAAATACTGAAGTACTTTGTGGCAGTGTCCAGCTGACAGAGTTCGACCTTTGCGCTCTTTAAGGCTGACGTGAGAACAAGTCTTTAACGACCTGATCAATGATAGAGTACAATCTGACTGTGCTTATTGGTTGGTGTACCACTGCTTTTGTCTTCTTGGTAGTGGCTATGGCCTTATTCGATACTGACTTAACAGTTTGCACCAGGAAGATAACTGCGCAAAACAATGCTTGAAAGTAAACTTTAGGCAGTAGCGGCGGCAACGTCTACCAAAGAGGCGAAGCATGCTGGCGGCCACGATCTCGGCCTGTCAGATTTGTGCGCGACTAGACCCTGTGTCATTTCCAGGGCTTCATTAAACCAACGGTCATTTGCACAGGGCGGCGGTCCAGCCTATGGGCTATTGGTCTACCCCCTGAGGCTAGGCGCCACTAGAAATGAGTCGGCCCTTTAGGGCGCCATGGTACTGACATGAAGCTTTCTCTTCCCTCGTCCGGAACCCAAACCATTTTTACTACACTTTGCAGCTACCAGCGCGAAGGTTGTCGAAAATAGAAATGTTTCTTTCATATTTGCCTGAATTCAGGTGCAATAGCGACAGGATGACGTAGGCTGTCCTTGTGTATATACACTGTGGCAGCGGCGCGTTAGGGAGCTGAACGATTTCTCTTGGAGGGTTGTCCTGAGATTGGACACATCAGGGAGCCAACTGGATTCTTTCTGTCTTTCGTTATCCTCAATATCGTAATGTTTATACTCCCATTTTCGCACGCAATAACGGCATTGCTTGCATTTGCGACGACATCAGCAGTTCCCATTGAAAATGCAAGGGACATCCTTCAAGGGCCCGACCCTATTCGCTCGCTCCTTTTCGCGGACAATTTCGTCAAGCGTGACGTGCACTTTACGAAAGTCACCGACATAGATTTCGCCGATCCCTCAATCTTCCAGGACTATGGCACCTGGTATGCATTCGCTACCAACAACCACAAGAATGTCGCCGTATCAGGCGGCAAGTTGGTCAACGTACAGGTGGCTCGTTCGCCGAATTTTCTCAACTGGACCGTTCTAACGGGTCAGGATGCCCTGCCCATCCTACCAGCATGGGTGGACGCCTCGAACCCAAGAGTGTGGGCTCCCAAGGTTATCCGCAACGACGCTGGCAAATACGTGTTGCACTTCTCCGCCACAATGTTCAACAGCAGCGGCAAACACTGCGTCGGCGCTGCCCTTGCAAGCACACCCGCTGGCCCTTACAAGGCTCTCGATAAACCATTCGCCTGCCCCCTTGCAAAGGGCGGCGCCATCGACTCTGGTGGCTTCCGCGACACGGATGGAGCTCTATACGTTGTCTACAAGGTCGACGGCAACGCCATTGGCCATGGCGGTGTGTGCGGCAATACGGTCGCTCCGCTGGTTCCAACGCCAATCATGCTGCAGCGCGTCGCAGGCGATGGTATAACACCCCAGGGCGCGCCCGTGCAGATCCTCGACCGCGACGCCGCCGACGGACCGCTCGTCGAGGCTCCGAGCATCATGCACGTGCCGGCCAGCGCGGGCGGCGGCTACGTGCTCTTTTTTAGTAGCAACTGCTACTCGTCGGACCGATACGACGCCGCCTACGCCTTTGCGCGCAACATTGCCGGCCCGTACACCAAGCGAGGGCCTCTGGCGCGCACGGGCACGCAGGGCCTCTTCTCGCCTGGGGGAGCCGACGTTGCGCGCGACGGAGTGCACATGGTGCTGCACGCGGGCAATGCAGGACCTGCCAACGGCTGGCGGCCCATGTACGTTGGGCAAATATCTGTGGATGCGCGGCGGCAAGAGGTGTCGTCGACGTAGTCTTTCATCTCTCTTTTTGGGCTTCTGGGTAGACAGCTTTGGACAACTTTTGTCTTCTGGGCATTTATCGACTTTTTGCAACATAGATTTCATATCTCCAAGGTTCCCGCGCCTGATTGTTTTTATGGTAGTGATTATTCTTGGGGCACCTTGCTGCCTCTTGGCCTCTCCAAACATGTATATATAGACATACTTGTACAAACAATTATTTCGTTTCATATCGAGGTATCAAGTCTTGACTTTTATATTTGGAAGCGTCCCACGCGGTTGGTTGCAAGCTCTGTGAACCAAATTGAGTTGGTGTCCTTGTCCCAGTGGCTCGCGATGTCGGCATATGGGAACGGTAGGCTGATGGGGTTGGCCAGTAGCGTTCCGGGCGGCGAATAGTGCGTAAACTGCCCTGTGAGCGGGTTGAGCTTATTGATTGTGTTCTGCGTGGCTGTCGAGTACCAGATGTTGCCCTGCCCGTCAACAGTCTCTTCGACGGGGAATGCGCCTACAACGTCTGTGGTGAACACCTTGATATCGCCCGTGGCCATCTCGATGCGAAGCAGGCTGTTGCTCAGGAATCCCGTATACCAGACGTATTTGCCTTCGGTCTCTGCGCGTGTCACGGCTGGGCCTAAACCATTGGGAGGCACCGTGTACGTTCGGAACGTCTTGCTGTCTGGGTCGAACCTGGCGAGGTACTGCTCGCCGAAGCCAGCAATCCAGATGCCATTATCGCTAGCCCAGTATACCCCGACAGGTACTGTGACGACCTTGCCTATGCCCTGGGCGCCTGGCACGTCGTAGCAGGTGAACTGCTCTGATACATAACCAAAGTGGCATAGCTTTCCAGCTGTGGTCATAGTGAAGTACATCTGACGCGTCTTTGTTAGATGGACAGTGGATTGCGACGAGATATACATGACTTACCCCATCCTTGTATCGCCACATATCATTCAGTGGCTGCAAGTCACCTAGCGGATTGAAGTTTGGAGGTGTGAAAATTTTGAACCGCTTGGTCTTCATGTCAAGCTTGACCAATTGGTTGCGTACGCCTGTCGCAAAGTACATGTTGCCGTCAAGACCTGGCTGTGCGACGCAAGCTGCTGCTGTGCGATTGAGGCCAGGAATGACGGGCAGCGGCGGGAGCTGTCCCTTCTCAGGAGCGTTGGTGTATGGAATATCAAACTCCTGGACCTTGCCTGTCTTGGGATCGATGCGTGCGACCTTGTCGACCAGAATGTCAGAGACCCATATGGCACCGTCAGGGCCTGTGGAAATGTCACAAGGGCCGGCCAGGGCTGTGGGCATGTCATAGTAGGTAAATTTTGAAATGGCAGCATCCTCTGACAGCTTCGGTCTGGCGCTGGTTAGGGCGACCAGAGCGGAAATCGAGAGGAGCAGACGCATCTTGGAATCGTCTGGAGATTCGTCTTGTAGTTGTGGATCCAATCCACTTTTCTGCTTTTCTCGACCATCGGCAGACCTGGATGCTCTCGAGGATTATTTAAGAAATGGCACCTCTGACGATCGAATGCGCCACTTCTGTCAATAGAGTGGAGGTTATGCCGATCATCTGGCGCCGCGATTAGTATTCGAGTACATTTTGGGGTCTCTGAAGTTCTTGGTGCACACCTTCGGCTGGTCGCGTAGACAGTCGATCTTGGATTCATGATGTCTTCTTCAACTGGCCTGATGCTCGCCATTTGAGGATGCATTTACTCTACGTTGATTGCAACTGTTCGTCACGGCCCTTGACTTTAACGTATGTCTTGCGTGAAAGCTTTCACTCACAGGTTCGTTCCAATTGGGTAACCCCGCAGCCGGGCGAACCTTAGTTCTTCCCCCCATCCGGGCGACGATCAAATTAGCCTCTTGTCATTTTCCCCATTGTTTTGACGTATGCCGAGCTGGAAGTGCGGGGAGGAAAGGAACCTCTCAATCTTAGCCACGCTCTTAGGTGCGATCTACAAAGTAAATTGGATCCACGACAGAGGTGAAGTTTGAGTCTTGTATACTCCAATCCCTCAGAAGAACTTTTCCAGAAAGGCCTCTTAGGATCTCTTGGCAAATGATGTCAGTGACGAGGACAAGGGGGTGTCTCTTCTTTTCTTCTGCTTGTAGCTTCATGACTTGCATGCATTCTCAATAAGCTGCCGAGATTGAGTTTCTGGAGATGTTTGCTTTGGCTGAGCGAGAGGACGGCAAGGTTGGGCTGCTCTTTTTTGGTAGCGCAAAGTCAATCATCCCCATTTACCACATTATGTGTCATCCGTCTTGACTTTGGCTTCGACATATGCCAGCTGTCTGTGGGCTGATATTATAAAATATTGATACATGTCATGATCAAACTTCATTCTTCGACAAGCAGAAAGTAAGGTCTATCGTATCTATCTTATAGGTAAAAAAAACACATCAGCGCAACACCCCCTTATGCATCACCATTTCTAAACGGTCACACGTTCGGCTGGCGGATGCTGCTTCTCGTAGCAATACTCCTCTGTCTCAATCTCCCTTTTTCAAGGTCATCTGGGCCAAAGTACTTGTCGACTGCTTCCTGCAATTGTGATCCCTCAAGGTGAGCCATAGTGGCTGCCTTTTTGACTGGGCTGACTCCCTCTGAGTGTGCTGCAGCGAATATGACGTCCATTTCCTCCAGCTTACGGTTCTTGGTTTCAGGGAATAAGAACCATACACAAGGGAAGATGGCGGCGCAGAAGACGGTGAAGATGATGTAGGTCTGATAGCCCAAGTTGGCAAAAGCTGGCGGAGTGATCATGACAATTAGGAAGTTGCCAATCCAGTTGGTCGATGTCGACAAAGCATTTACTTGGATGCGTGTCCGCGTATTGGAGATTTCTGCGGGATACAGCCAGGTCATGCCGAGCCAGCCAATGGCGAAGAAGGTATTGAAGACAAACAAAAAGACTGTTGCAACAATGCCCCAGGCGATTGTCAGCTGAGGGGCGCCGTTGGGTAGAGTAGCACCGGTCGATGTGGAGCCGGCAAGCATAGCCATCGACCAGCACATTCCAGCAGCACCCAAGAGCATGAGCTTGCGGCGCCCAATCCTGTCGATCAGTGGGATGGCGACAAGAGACGCTAGGAAATACTCAGAGCCATTTGCAGCAGCAAGCAGGCGCGACATCTCAGCGTCAAAGCCCAGAGAATTCTCAAAGACGAATGTTGCATAGTATGTCTGTTGGAGAAGGTTAGCACCGATATCAAGACGGCAACAGCTTAAGCCACTTACGATGAGATTGATGCCGCATATCTGTTGGAAGAATTGTGCTGCGCATGCGATGAGAAGTCGCCGAAGGTTCTGCTTCGCGCCACCCACGAGGAGCTCGCCCATCTTGAAGTTTCCGTCAACGCCCTCGACCTTGAGCATCTCTTTAATGTCATGCATCTCTTGCTCCACTTCGGGGTGATTCTGGGGCAAGTCCAGTAGTCTTGCCTGAACTTCCCGTGCCTTGTCCGCATTGCCGCGGCTGAGTAACCACCGAGGCGAGTCTGGCAGGAAGAAAAGTCCGGCCATGACGACAAGAGTCAAGAATGACTGGAACATGAGAGGAAACCTCCACCGAACGGAGCCTTCGAGGAAGTAGAAGCCATAGTTAATCCAGTACTGCATCGCTAACGTCAGCCAATTCGCCAATATCAAGAGGGACTGCAACACTTACGGCAATAGCAATGCCAGCAGAGATCATAGCTCCAGAGACAGTGATGTATCTGCCTCGCTTCTCAGGGCGTGCACACTCGCTCTGCCAGGTGGGAATGGTAGAGGTGACCATGCCGTTTCCAATACCGCCAATGATGCGACCGGCAATGAGCAGTCCATATGGGTCGGGCGCAAGGTCTCCGACAACCTGCATGACAGTTCCAATGACCATGATGACGCTCCCCCAAAATGTGGAAGAGCGGCGTCCCCATTGCTCGCCCCATTTCAGGATGAGAAGTGATCCAAGGAAGCAGCCGACTTGGTAACTGGCAACGCCCCAGGCTTGAAGTGTTGCGTCACCCGTGCACTGAGAGGCATCTCTGATGTTATCTTCAGGAGGGCCGATCCAACAGACAGCATTTGCTCCGCTCAGAGGCGTCATCTTTGGATAGGCTGTCTGGAAGACGTCGAGGGTCAAAAGGCCGGAAAAGACACCCTGGTCGTAGCCAAAGGAAGCAAAGCCAATGTTCGCGATGATGGCTATGCCCAAATTCAGGGCTCTGCCGCTCAGCAGACTGCCCCTCCACTTCCATTCAGGAAGATTGCCCATCGCGTGCCCTAGTCTGATGATGAAGCCCCTCTCCGACCTGGGCGAGTGCTTCTGGAGGTCTTCTGAGGCGTGTTCGTCATGTTCTGCTTCAGGAATCGAACCCATCTTCACCTATACAAACGTTTTGAAAATTTTCCAAAAGGCCAACTGCCTCCTGAATCGCATACGGGCGCAAGCACGCCTATTTAAGTGAATCAAATCTGGCCCTGCTGTAGTAAAACACGTGTCTCGGCTAGCACCTGTGGGGCGCTTGGCACACGATGCCTTGTATTTGTCTGTTTGTGGAGAAGATGCTGCCAAGTCCAATAGAGTTTCCAATATGAAAAGTTGTCTTACGAGCACTAATCAGAACGGAATCTGTGTTTCTGGATCCACCCGAATCCACGGCCGGTTCTGTGAGCTCCATGGACACGTTCCATCAGCGAAAAACTCATTTAAGGAAGTCTCGTTCAATGAGACTTTGTCTCCAAAGTCCATAGGGCAAAGGCATATGGAACTAAACGGTATAGATTATGATATTGCCAAGAGCGCCGAGCATCTCGACAACGTGGCCAAGAGGATGACGTCTAGTTGGGCAAGTGCTATTTGGCATTGTTGTTTCGCGCAAGATGTGTGGATTGATTTGTGTATAGCGTTTAGGACTATAGTCATGTGTCTAAAGTCACGGCCTTGAATGATTTCGAGGGTTTGACGATGGATTTCGGGTCATTCATCAGAGGCATAGAATGTCACGAAAGGTGCAAAACAAATGCTTCGTGGCGCAGGCAAGAGATGCCAAGCCGCCAGCCGCAGACTTTGTTCCAGAAGCTCTTGAACAGCGTCACAGGTGGCGTAAATGGGTAAGGTGCCGAAGCTGGTCAGAACATTGCGCATTTGAGGTTCTAATTTTCTAGTCTCTACCATGGCATCTAGCCAGGCCGTGGGTTGTACTTGAGCGCAAAGACTCCACGTTCAATCGAGTTAACGACGATGAACTTGCTGGGAAAGTATGGATAAACCGACCACGAGCCGGTGAATTCGACCTCTCCATTGGTAGCGTCATCTTCTGGATGGACGTCGAAGAAGCCAACCTCGTTAAATTTCTTGCCCGTGCGGTCTTTGGAGCTGACATCCACCATGCGCAGACCACTGCCATAGTTTGCTTGGAAGGAGATGCCATCACGCACATACTGGTTGTGGTCAATCGATTGCGCTGGACTCTGGTAGATGCCCGTGTTGACTGGCTTGGATAGCGAGGAAATGTCCCACAAGTATGTTGTAGTATAGTTTGCTCGTCCCTGGTTGGTGCCGTCTATCTCGTCAAGCTCATCGTCGAGCAGCAAGAAGTCCATGTGGTTGGCATCAACGAGCCAGCCCTGGTGAGTGTATGCAGCGCCAGTGTATGGTGTCCGCGAAATAATTTTGGGGGCAGCCTTGTTCGTGACGTCCATGATGGTCAGCGTGTCTTCATTGTAGTTGAAGCAGATTTCCTTGCCATTATACTGGGAGTCAGGGCCTTTATAGACGACACACTGAGCGTCGTGCACGTAGCCGTCTTCGTTGGCACATCCTGGCGAGGTTGGATTTGCTGGATCAGAGACGTCGACCATGAACAGGCCACCAGCACACGGCGTCTTGCGGCCGGTGCCGACAGCATATATCATCTTCTTTTCCTCGTGAGCTACAATGTTGTGGGATGATCCGAATGCAGTGAACCATGCTGTCAGATCCTTTTTGATGTCAAAGGTGACTGGAGGCGACGACCTCTTTGGCTTGGCTTTGAGAAGCTTGCGCATATCAAACACCTGGAGGCCATGGCCAGGAGCCTCGGAGCCAATGTAGCAGTAGCCATCAATAACTTTCATGTCCCGCCAGATGCTTGGCTCCGTTTGGGTGGGAAGACGGCCAATGTAGTCGAGGCGTCCTAGTTGGTCGATTTCAACAAAAGCGGTGCCGTCTGTTTGACCGACGGCCGCGAACTCTCTGCCATCTTGAGAAGTCCATCCTGCAGCAAGTCAATTCTCAGTTCTAGAGACAACAAGCCTTTCTATTGCTCACCCCAGACGTCATTGCCCTCTTTGGTCGCCGATCCCATGTCCTCGTGGCTCAAGAAAGAATACATATCGACGTTGTTGCACGCATATGTTCCAGCAGCCTTGCCATTGATGCAAGGGGCCCGGGAAAGAAGCTTCTTGTAGAGCTTCGAGCCCACGAACCACCCTTGGGCCCTCTGTCGCTCGCGCTGAGCCATCTTTATGCCCATTAGGCGCTCCATTGTGGCCTCACCTTTTGCGGATGCGGCCACTGTAGCGCTACCTAGGGCTGTAAACAAGAAAATTGACGAAACCTTCATCTTGACCGATTGCTTTCGAAAATCTGTCCCTGCCAGAACCCAGGATGCAAGTACGGCAGTCGCGCGCAGACTTATACCTCCTATGCCTACATCTCGCCAAGGGTTTTGCCATATCTCTAGAGACAGCTACTCGGATCAAAGGTCACAAACAAGGACAATGGTGCTTCTCAAGTGCTTGCAAGTCTGCAGTCAGCGAATGAGGGCCAAGTTCTCCGCACCATTGGGCGGGCACTTGGCTTTGTTTGCAATCAGGTAGCATTGAGATAGAGCGACGCTGAAGGTAGTTGAATACCACCTCCTTCACGGGACAAGACACTGTCAGTGTGTTCCATGTGCCCTTATTGGCACGTCTCAATCTTGGCGATGCGAGCCAGCCACTTGCCATCGCGATAGGGGCTCGGCATTCCTTGTGTCCTTCCTCATGGCGCCTGGCGTCTCTTGGCTTCCAGCGTAGGCAAATTCGTGCAAATTTCTCGGCGTTCCTTGCATGGCTGAACAGACTGAAACTATGAGCTGCAATTATTAGCGAGAGTCTCGTCTCGCGAGTACAGACCAGATGAGAACTGGTCACAGGTGGGTCGAAAGTCTTGGGAATTACACGCGCTGGAGGTGGAACAACAAGACACCTCGGCGGGCGAGTCTCGCCTAGCGTGCGTAATCGCGCGGTTCAGAGTAAGCACCAAGTTTGACCGTTGACTGCAAGGCAATGCTTCCCCTGTTACCAGATAGAAAACTCTGTATTATACCAGACAAGGCCGACAAGCCATACAGCTTGTGTGGCGTCAATCGTTTACTACGATAGATGAATAGCATGGAAACTCTCTATGAGCACAGACAGTTTTATGCGTGCTAATGGCCATCTATACAGCATCATACATAGCAAATGGTCATAGCGGCATGGCCAGCGTGAGAAGCCTGCTGATATTCAATTAGTATCATATCCATACATGCAACACTGAACCCTGCAATCCAGGCCGCTTGCCCATGACAGAAGGAAAGGAAGACTCGTGCAGTTCCATCATCAGGAAACGTTGACAAAGGCCCTCTTCTTTCCACTGCCAAAAGATTGCTCGGTGACCTCGTCAAAACCCTTCTGGGCTGATTCGCGGACTCTTCTTTCCAATACATTGACGCCAGCCAGATTGAAGCCCATGACACCCTTCCACCTGCCCAAAACATCCCGGAGTACCTCTTGCATGTCCAGCAAGATTTTCCTGAGCTCCTTGCTGGCCACAATCTGTTTATGGTGGATGCGCATCAGGAAGAACAAGATGCGGCACGCAAGGGGCACATTCGTCTCCTGCTGCAACCACAGAAGGACAAAGGAAAACAAGTCTGGGAGGATCGAAAATGAAAGCAGGAGAAGCGCGTCTTGCAGCGACGGTGCAGGAATGGTCTCAAACACGGATAGAAGATGCTTCTCTGCCGAGACTCCCTTGAACTGCAAAACAGGGTGACGCTGTGCGCTACTGCCCTGCTCTGCCACAAGATGCAGATCCTCAACGCAAATGGTCAAAGCCTCGGTTATCTTCTCTCCTGCAGTCAACGTGCCAGCAGTCTGCTTGGTTGTCGCGGCCACTTCTGTACCATCACCGTTGGCCGCGCGGAGAGCTGCTTCATCTTCTGCATCGTGTTCCATTGCGGTCGTGATATTAGCATCGTAGGCTTCTTCTAGATCCTTTTCGCGCTCTTCTTCCAGGAACAGCGGCTCGTCTGACTGTCTCCAGATGCGAATGCTTCTATCATGGCTGGCAGTGACGGCAAAATCGCCACTTTGAGATACAGCCATAGCCCATATCTCTCCCTGGTGACCCCGCAGCGTCTGAATCGCCTCAAATTTGTCGCCATCCCACGTCTTGAGCAGGCCATCTTTTGCAGCAGAGAAGAACATGTGTCCCTCGTCTCGTGAAACTGGATGTGGAATAAAAGACACGTGCATCACACTCTCATCGTGCGCAAAGAAGGCTCGATGGCAGTCTCCAAAGTCAAGACCCCAGAGCCGTACATTCTTGTCGGCCGAGCATGTGGTTATCAACTTGCTGTCCGACGAGATTGACATGTTCAAGACGGGCAACTTGTGCCCGTACAGATTAAGGAACAGCTTCAGCGAGTCTGTGAAGAAAACTTTGACGGTATTGTCCAGCGTCGAGACTGCCAGCAGACGTCCGTTGTCTGGTGAAAAACAGAATGAGAGGATCTCGTCGTTGAGCTTCAGTATGCGTTTGTGCACCAGTGTCAGCCGTGAAATAGATCGCTTTGTCCCAGGGATATCTTCTTGCACAATGGCAAAGTCCCAGAATTTGACAGACTTATCGGCAGATCCTGTTGCTAAAGATTTGCCGTCAGGGTGTACTTTCATTGCCCAGACAGCGGCGTCATGGGCTTTGATTGTGTCTGTCAACGACGACGATGCAATGTCGAATAGCTCGAGGTCGCCGCTCTTATTCCCCACAACAACTATCCTATCGCCTGGCAGAAAGGCGCAGCAGAGCGCATACCCACATTCAAGCGTGCGCAAACAAGACTGTGTCTGCGTGTTCCAGATCTTCAGTTGCCCGCTAGATGCAGTCGCAAGCATGCGATCATCAGAGCTCAACGATATTGCACGAATGTCTGCTCTATGCCCCGGAAGTTCGACGTTGAAGGCCCTGGTGTACTCTGGAGCGCCTTCCACTTTGCTTTTCTTGGTCTTTTCCTTCGGGGACACACTGAAAAGCTCGAGCTGATTGTTTGTGGTTGCTGTTAGAAGTTGGAGAGATCGCCTTGATCTCTGATTCGCCCAGGCTGTCGAAGTCACCTTGCCCCCAGTCCGGACAATGACATGAGGTACGAAAACCTCAGTGATGTCAGGTGGTGTGCTTTCATCCTGGTCAGGCTCCTCGGAAGCTTTTCCCAATTCTTCATCAATGCCTTCTATTCGAGCCTTTTCTCGCTTTCGCCGCCGCTTTCGAGCCAAACTCTTCTGGATTTCGCTCTGCGTTCTGATGCGCCACAGTTCCACGGCTTTGTCTGAGCCGTACACGGCAAAATAATCTTCCTTTGGATGGAATTCGATCCCCATCGTCCTGTCGCCTCCTTGACGACGAAGGATACCCCGATCAACGAGGTACCGCTTACTAGGATCCTGATCTATCTGTTCAGAAGAGGCCCGGAGTTCCGAAGCACTGATCGACCACACTCTCATCTCTCCCTCGTTGCCTGCAGTGATGCAACCAGTGCTATCAGGTGACATGGCGAGCGCCCAGCATTCTCCATTCGACTGCGTGATATGTGTTTCAATGCAATGTTGCGACTCAATGTCCCATATTTTGATCAGAGAGTCTTTGCTTGTAGACAGGAGGAAGTGGTCATCAGTCGACAAACTTTGGCTGTCCTGCGTTTCACGTCCCAGGAAGGAAAGGCCAGTGATCTCTCCTTTGTGACCCTTCAACTTGAAAAGACCAGTCTCTGCCACAAGGTCCCAGACGATAATATCCGTGTCGCGTGCTCCGCTTGCCAAACGAGCGCCTGTGCTGTCGAATGCTAGCCGCGTTATGGCTGACTTGTGCCCATTGAAAGTAATAATTACTGTAGCGATCCGTGAGTCCCACAGCCGGATGCTTCCATCTGAATGTCCCACTGCGAATATGTCTGCATCTGTCTGGCTCTGTGCGATGCAGCTCACCTGAGCTCTGCAATCTTTGTCAAGCCACCTGCTCACCAGGTCTCCCTTCTTCACATCCCAGCAGAGCACAGCCTCATTTGCGCTCACATACACTCGTCCAGCGCCGGTGCCCGACTCGGTAGCTGCGCCAGAGGCATTTGGGGCCCATACTATGTTTGAAGAGGAGGATGCGACAACGCCAAAGCTTTGCGATTGCTCATACTTGCTGGCTCAAGTTAGCGATGCCTGGATTTCCACATCTTTTAGCTATCACTCACAGATATGATTTTACCATCGCCGGCTGAGATGCATGTCCAGGGATGGAAGAAAAAAGATTGCTCGAAAGAAAATAAAAATTTGCGGCACACATCCTTACAGAAGCGGCAAAGCGTCGCAGCTCTCTCCACTGAATGCAGTGACGATGTGCTGCATCTTTGCGCCAGGCATACCAGCACATCTCTCTTTTCCACCTGTTGAAGCCCACATCTTCTTCAAGTCCCGTGCTTACCATGCTCCTCCTCGATTACCAGAATGTGCTCCTAGAGTCACTTCTCAAAGAGCGCTTTTCAGGGTAAGGAGTCGCCACGCTGCCCTCTCAATGCATCAATGCCCCACCACTTGTTGCCCATCTGACAGCAGCGTAGAGCACCACCAGTCTCGATAGACCAGATCGCCTCTGACTTTGACGGCGTGACATTCCACATACACACGCCCGAATCCAGGACCAAGATTGTCATCTCAACGTCGATCAAATGCTTCGCCGAGCTCGTCGAGTATGGCGCACAAGAGGTGCTCCAGAAGGAATACGGCCCGTATATTGTCACACCGCCTGAGCCCGGCTACGACTTCACCGTGCAGATAGACTTGGAGGCTCTGCCCGAAGATGCAGAGGCGAAGCAGGCGCTAGTCTCGTCGTTGTCGCTGCTCAAGCGCAACGCCATGGCTGCACCGTTTCTGCAGGCTTTCGCCGAGTACGACACTCTCTCGGCAGAGGCAAGCAAGTACACGAGCGAAAGCGCACCGGCGGGAGTGAAGGAGGGCGGTATTGTGCGTGCGATACACTACAGAGAGGAAGAGGCCATCTATGTCAAGGCGTCTCACGACCGCGTCACCGTCATCTTCAGCACCATCTTCCGCGAAGAGACAGACAGAGTCTTTGGCAAGGTTTTCCTACAAGAGTTTGTCGACGCGCGTCGTCGAGCCATACAGAATGCTCCCCAAGTGCTCTTCCGGACCGAGCCTCCACTTGAGCTGCAAGGACTGCCTGGCATCAAAGCTGGCAAGGGCGAGATTGGCTATATTACTTTCGTGCTCTTCCCGCGACATTTGGCAGCAGGCAAGAGAGGCGATGTCGTCAGCCACATTCAGCTGTTCCGCGACTATTTCCACTACCACATCAAGGCCAGCAAGGCTTACATTCACAGCCGCATGCGCCGACGCACGGCCGACTTCCTGCAGATCCTGAGGCGGGCGCGGCCGGAGAACCTGGAGGAAAAGGAGCGCAAGACTGCGTCGGGCAGGACATTTCGAGTAGGCCAATAGGCTTCCTGATTAATTAGAAAATACCACAAGCCATACAGTATGCGATGATGACTAGTCTCCTGTCAAGACGGGATTTTAGATAAACATAATGCCATACGATTCACATCATGTGCAATGGTGACTGGCAAGTCTGGAGAATAGTGTGTCGAGCCTTTGATGTATCCAGGTTCTAGCCCTCTTTGATAAACAACGGTTTTGATTTTGTTGACTCATTTCCTCAGAAGCGACCTTTGCGCCGCCGCTTCTCCCGCTCGTATTCGTTGCGCTCGCGGCCCTCCTCGCGCTGGATCTCGCCAATGATGCGCCGCTGCTTGGCCTCGTACGCCCGGTCGCGCTCCTTCTTGTCCTGCAGCTGCTGCCGCGCCAGGAAC
This sequence comes from Erythroxylum mucronatum, assembly GCA_027563825.1. Classification (NCBI taxonomy): domain Eukaryota; kingdom Viridiplantae; phylum Streptophyta; class Magnoliopsida; order Malpighiales; family Erythroxylaceae; genus Erythroxylum; species Erythroxylum mucronatum. The sequence goes on along the minus strand of JAOSBP010018595.1, from coordinate 273,429 downwards.
TCGGCGTCTCGGCGCAATTCGCGCAGCGCGCCCTTCTTCTCGCGCTTGTACTCCTTGCGCAACTTGGCAGCCTCTGCCTTTTCACGGTCCGGCTCGTAGTGGGCCCCTGGGTTGAAGTTTTCTTCAAACTTGGGTATCGACGTCTTGATGGGCAGAGGCCTGTGATGGTGTAGCTCAAGCGGGCGGCGATGGAGCTGCTTGACACTGCACATCATCTTGAGTGTTCGAGACATGCTGGATGCGAGCTCTGGGCAAGCCCGAGAAACGGCGGGAAGTGCCAGAGCCTCGCCCACCCCTGGTCTGAAAATGTCCAGAAAAGCCACTTGGTCATACCACACGTCCATCATATGCTTCAGATTCGTAAGGTGTTGAGCCACCAATGCTGCATCAGTAGAAGAGTCGACAGCCTTGAGAGCAGCGAAGGTGAATCGCAAGGTTTCAGGTATAAGACGTTTCGAACGGCTTTGATACTTCAAAGCTAGAGCTACCAAAAATGCTCCCTGAAGAGACGTTTGAGGATTCGACAGAGCACTCATGCAGAGCCAGCGAGCCGTTATTGTGATCGCTGGTGTTACAACTTGATGGAAGTGGTCTGAAGTTGGATAGATTGAGCCGATAGCGGTCAATATCACAATGTCGCTTTGATCAATCGTCCCGGTGTTGTGCATCTTCTGAAGCTGCAGTCGGAAGGCCTTTGAGACTGCGTGGCCATAAGTCTTGGAAAGTGAGTGAATATGCCTTATGATGCTCTCTAGCACAGTGACTTGGGCGTTCCCGCTGGCCATGAAAGCCACGTGCTCTACCAGGACAGCGGCAAATTTTGACAGTTTCTCCTTGTTTCCTGAATGTAATTGAGCGTGATACAGCGCTCTTATCCTTTGGATAATGGTAGGCACTTCTGATGCGTCTACATCCTTGATGACTGTAAGAAAATCATGATGGGTTTGGGGGCATGGATAAGTATATGCAAGGCTTTTGCCGGTTGCCTCACCTACCGTGGCGACATCAGCTGTCTTGCTTGGAAGAATGTCCCGTAAGAATTCTGCGTCTGCTGCCTCGTCTGCTGTCTCATCTCTATCGTTCCCTTCATAGCTTGACTCGTCAGAATCGAACTCAATCTCAGATCCACTTGCAACGAGATCTTCGTCTATGACAAAATCATCCTCATCCTCAACATTAAAACCTCGTTTCTCAACCTCGCGAGAGGTTCCGAGACCGAACTCGCGAGCCTCGTCTGTACCTTCTCGCTCCAGATCAGGATCCATATCTGTACCGTCTGTCCGCTTTGAGTCATCTTCGTTATCCTCATCATCGCTGCTGTCGAGTTCTCCTCGCATTCTCTTCTGTCTGTCTGCCTCGAGTGCAAGGAGCATGTCTGCTCGCTCTTTCAGCTTTTCCTCCTCTGTCTTGGTCCTTTCAGTAGGTTGAGCACGTTTCTCCTGTGCCATTTGTCGAATTCTTTGATCGTATTGCTTTTCAGTGTCTTGTTGAGAGCTGTTGTTCATCTGTGCCAGGCGATCAGGGTGCACAGCTCCACTGGCCAAGGTATCCGTCTGGCTGCTTTGTTGTTGAGCAGAAGGCCTGCCTCTGGCTCCTCTCAGCACTGCCAACAAGTCTGGCAGGCCCTTGTCTAATTCGGCTCGAATATCGTCGTCGTCCTCCCTGGCCTGCTGTCTCTCGTACTTGTGCAACTTTGATTTTGCAATAACCTCTTTCATGACTTCTTGCTTGGATTTCTTGCGATCTGGTTCCAGTTCTCTTTGCTCCAATGCCTCGTCGACAAGCTCCTGAAACCTTTTGCGCTTGCGTTCCCTTCTTGTAGCAGCGTCTCCACCGTCATCGCTGCTGCTGCCGCCATCATCTTCACTGGCCTCGTAGTCGTCCAGTATGTCACCCAGAGTATCGGTGCCTGATCTTCGCCTTCCATCTCCCAAAGCTCTGCCGCCATGTGTCAGGATCCCTTCATCCTCGTCATCCTCAGCATCCTCGAGGTTGAACACGCTCCTCTTCTTCTGCCGCTGGCTCTCAGCCATGTAGCGTTGCGCCGCGCGTTTCTCGGGCGCAAGCGAGGGGTCATTCTCGCCAATGCGTCGATCGATGATGCCACCAACCTTGTGCCGTCGTTGGAATTCGGGGAGCAATGTCTCGGCTCGCAACGCATGCGATCGCTGTTGCGCCGTTTCTTTGGGTAGTTGCTTCTTTGGCTTGCCATTTTTCGTTGCAGCTGCAGCTGGAGCAGCGGTAGGACGACCTTTTTGCCTGGCCTGGCGCTGCTCATGCGCTTGTGCCTTGAGACGCTTGAGCTGCGAGACGGCCATTCTCGTCTATTTGTGATTTTAACAAGTGCATACTAGACTGAAATGTAAAAGAATGGTAACGTCCCAAAAAAGTTTCGTTTGAGTTATCTTATCTGATGGTGTGTTGCTTAGCTCATGCACTACCTCAGCTATTGGGACACTTTGGTCGAGGCAACAACACCTTTTTAATCTTCTCAATCTTTGTCCCTCGAGTATCATTTAGATTGATACTTACTTGAATTTCATTGAGATTCGTTCTACGATTTCCGTTATAGTATTGCCCGATGTTGAGGAGGACCTCCCGAGGCACGGGGCTTGATACTCATGCTCCATCCAGTAGCAGCAGCAGATGCTACTTGACCTCATCTGTTGCGTCAAAGACGAGTGCTATTCAGGCTTTAAAATTGGAACCTTTGGGCTAGAGATAAACCCACATGTGGCACTCCTTTCACAAAGAGTGGATCGATAATGAGTCATAAGGCTTGTGTCAATTTCAAACAACGCTGGCGGAATGAATCCTCCCCATGCAAATTTAAAGACTATTAGGAGGGGAAACATGTTTTCAGATTCAACGACAATGCGAAAATAGAGTTCAATGGAAAGAGATCCAGCCAAAGAAAAAAGGAAGAAAGCATGCAAAGGGCATACAAATACAAAAGAGATCCATCCCCGTAAAGTCAAACTCCAGCCTTGCCTCCATACCAAACATGCAGAAGCGTGACTGTACCGTAAGGAAATTGAGAGCCCGGATATACAAATCCGGTCTAGCAGCGGAAGAAGCAGTCCATGTCACGGCCAACAGGTGAATAGTCGCCATCCCAGGGGCCCACCTGGCAACCAGGGACCCCCTTGTCATTGGTCGTCCAGCTCTGATCTCCAATGGTAAACTGGATGTAATCACCCCGGGCCTGCGGTGTGATCTCAAGGCGATTGTAGTAGCCATTGAACACATAGGGGTTGCCACCGCCTTGACCAGCTTCAACGGAGTTGCCATTGGTGCCACCAATGAGATTGTTTTCCGAGTCTTTTGCGTCAAGGTTGATGTAGAAGCGGTGGTGGCGCATGGTTCCTGGGCCATCAACGCCCCAAAAGTCTTCCCTCTGATGCACATGCATACCGCAAACGCCTGCCTTGTAGCGCTCAGTCAGAGGGTTGACGTTGTACCTGACTTCTCCAATCTGGTTGACGCCGCCGTGCTTCCAGTTTAGAGGGTTATGATCAGGGTTGTTGCCATCGCAGTTGTCCATAACAGAGGATAAGGCAGTCTTACAGTCTTCAGCATTGGGCTTGAAGCTGGAGCCAGAGGGCCAGTCCATGGACAAGGAAACGGCGTCAACGTTGTCTTCGTTATACTTGCGCTGGATTGATCCTGAATCCTTATCCTGAACCCCCTGTGCCTCGGCGTCGGCGCAAAAGGTACCAATGACGTTGTTCAAAGCGTCTCTGCCCATCCACTTAGTCGTCTCCACGCCAGCGCACGTGAGCTGTGACTCGTTGGGTGGTGGAGTGGAGGTGTTGGCAGTAGCGTCAGCAAGATTTACTTCCTCCCACTCAGCTGGATCAGGGTTCTCGAGGTTTGGCAGTGGTCCATTCCAGTTTGGCGGCGTCTCTGTGAATGAAAGCCCACGGGCATTGTCCTCAGCTTGCTCCCTTACTACAGCCGCAGCTTCGGCGTCATGGTTCTTCAACTCGCGGAACGGCACAGGTGACATTCCACTCTTGTAGTGCTGCTGGACGTAGATTGCAACTGCGTCAAGGGCGTAGGAGTCGGCGTTAACATAGGCCCAGCTAGTGCCCTTTTCCTTGGCCAGATTCCACACACTCTGTGCCTGATATGCGTAGTCCTCGGTACGTGGGCTCGAGACGAGATTCTTGTAGTGCCAAACTTCGTGGAACATGATTTGGCCACGGCTGAGATGGAAGTTTTCCATCACCTTCTGCTCATTCTTATCATTTTCCCACGGGACGAGCGTCTCGGCAAGTGTGCGACGATCATAGAAAGGATCACAGAAGACAGTATAGTGATTAGACCAGAGGAAGCCGTTGCTGTCCCACGTGTAGGCCTGGACACCTTCAGTGCACTCACCGCTATAGTCATAGCAGTACCAATAGAGATATTCGTCCTTGGGGGCATCGTTGCTAAACAGCTTGGCGAGACGACTAAAGTTGTCTCCAATGATTTTGCGATAGTCGTACCTCCACGGAATCCAGCTGGACTCGTCATTCCAACTTTTACCCAACCATTGGGTGTGAGGGATGTCGTATCTATATCCGAGTCTGAAAGTTGTTTGCGCTTGGGCAAGCAGCTTGGCCTCCTCCCATGCAGCCGTAATTTTCGCTTTCTTGCCTGCATCGCACTTGGTTTCGATGAAGGCGCGTGGAATCTGCCCGTTAGTGCTCACGCTCTGCTCATCAATTTCAAGGTTTCCCGGAGGACCATCCGCGGGCTGAGAGGCTTCGTCGACTATAGAGGACTGATTTGCAGGCCAAGGGAAGAAAGATGCATCTTGTCGCGCTTCCAGAGGTGCTTCTTTATAGAGCGTAAACTTGCCACTCTTCTCCGCTACAAGGGGCGTAGCAGTTGCGAGTGACAATAGTGCCACCCACGTCGATATTGCCGACAGTGGCTTGGAATACATGGCCGGGTGCGAGCTTCTACTGGTGTGTCGGGCTATTGAAACACGAACTCAGAATATGCTGAGTAGGTTTGTAGTGACGGCCAGGACGTAGATAACTTGAATTGGTAGAAGAGTGTAAGACAGCAACACACAGGTATCCACGATTTCACTTGATGTCACACAGTAACGGTGCTCAGTGACTGTGCGGGATGCTGAAAAATGCTAAGAAATACTTGGAGATGCTGGAGGTTGTGATGAATCGATATCCAGTCAATAGAGCCATGACTTGGTATTTATACATGGCTCTGTTTTCATCATCCACATGCAAGAATCTGGTTGTTAACATATCTCCCTGTTACTATCTACCGAAAGCAGTCAGCTAGGAGATGGCGTTCTTGGTCGAAGTCGTCTAAACTGGCCCCAAACAACAGTCCAAGGGCCTCACCAGCAACCCGTGCTCTAATCTGACCAGTAGGGAGGTCCCGTTTGACGAGGGGAATGTCTTTGGTATTCGAGTCTCAGCCGTCGACATATCTGCAACAGCCAAGATCTGAAGAAAAGCCCAGGGAAATTGTAGGATGGAGGTACCAACTGCAGCTGTGTGGCTATTCCCAAGACGTCCCTTGGCGTCGTTTTGCCCATGTAGAAAAGGGAACCAATGAAGGGCCCATTTCTTGACGTATTGTATCACCTGAGCCGCAGCAACAACAATCCTACAATCCAACCAGTTTAGACATGACAGTTTCAAGAATGGAAGATGTTGGGCAAGACCAGTAGAAACTTTGCCAAGGACTAACATACAGTTGCATATACCCCTGGGGCCAATACTTTTGCCCAGGTCCTTTACACCACGTGGGTGCAGCATTACATGTCTATAACTAAGGCAGACAGTTTCATCTCTGCATCCTCGGCATTGAAGGCTCAAACACTTGGCATTGGGCTGATACGTGTTGGTGGCTGTGGATTTGTGGCTGGCGCTTAACTTCAGGCAGCGGCAGTCTTCTCTGGGTATCCAAGGCCTCCTCGTCAAAGCCATACACAATATTTTTTGTAGTGTGAGCCTACAAGCATAGAGCCTTCTTCAACTAGATTCCAATATGCGTTTTTCTTTATTCAATGTCGCTCTTGTTGAGCTTCTGATTACGCAATGTACATATGCCTCCCACGAGCAGACTATTCACGAAACGGTAGATTCGCCTCGGATCTGTCCTCTGCCAATTTGCACCACATGTCCGACCGACGAGCAAATACATGCGCCAGGACTAGGCTTCGCCTTGGAAATGGGTTATGGGTAGCTCTCCTGTATCTTCTGTCATTGAAGTATTGCGAACTAATCGACTCGATGCAGCACCGCAGTGTTGCGTCACCATGATGGTCAATATCAGAATGTTGCTCGGTTAGCAGGCAGCTCTGCCTACTTGATTCTTATGCGCAACCTGGCGACAGGTCCACAGAATCGTGATCCGGATCACATTGATTCTTCTTGGGACAAGCTCAAGTATATCCGGCGGCGTGCTCAGCGCCACTTGAACAAGATTCTAGGACGTCCTGCAACTCACGAGACTGCCGTATTGGCTGAAATGGCTTCAAGTCTCAAGATGTTAGCCGAGGAGCAACTGAGCAAGAAGCCAGTAAAAGCAGCAGTGCTCAGCTCACCCGACAGGATCCGCCTTACAGCTGAAGAGATTACAGATGTTTTCGACTATCTGGGCATGACTAATCTCATGGTCAAGCCAGACACGTTGGAGGACCTGTACGATACCTCTGCAGCCTATGCAGGCTTCGGGATGGGCTTGTGCCGTAACTATATCGATCCATATGTCTGCGAGCGGGAGGAATATTGCTTTGAGTCTCAACGTGTTTTGCATCTTGATTTTTCTCCAGATAGCCTCAGTGGGACCATCAAGAGCTTGACCAGCGCCAAAGATGGTCATGTCGATAATGCCTTCATTGATCCAGATCTGGGTCTTGAGCATCACGAGCATAGTGCCGAGTACTGGAATAATGTACAAAGCCGCATCCACTCCATTGTACACTCTTTCAGTCCACGTATCACGCAGCTCTTGTTGACCGGTCCCTCGGTCTCCAACGAAAACTTCAAAGGAGCCGTCAAGAATGCATTGCATGACTTGGTAGATGAAGAGGTGCTTACACAAATTGCCGGAGACAACAAGCGTGACGTTCGAGATCTTGAGTTTGTCACAGCACGAGGAGCTGCAGAGGTGGCGAAGCGCAGGCAGGAGGGTCCGGTCAGGTGTTTTGAAGGCAATATGTGCAAGCGAGTCAGACAGGTACAGGACCGTCTCACGGAAGCTGGGCCAAATCGTTGGTCTGATCTGTAGCATTTAGTGGATGTTGTAAATGAAACAATTGATGCACACGTTTTCTCCCAAGTTGAGGGTCTCCATACGTTGCAGGACGGTGCTCTCCGTTGCTTGTTCGGTCTGTAGTACCAAAGTTCCCTTCAGAAATACACCGTCAAGGTTCAATGGCAATCCACGAGAGTGTCCGTCCTTACCGCGTGTCGTAATGGACAGCAAGACTTTGCTGATGAGCATTAGAAAGAGCTATCATTTAGAAATACATAATGGAACAGTTTACAGTCTTCAACATTACCTCTGCTTTGAACATTATTCTTCAAATCAGACTCGCTACTGTTGGCCTTGTGCTTGAACCGCCATATCGCGCCACAGCTGAGACTTAAATAAGTCAAGTGACCCCAAAAGCTTCTTCCCATTCTGTATAGCAGCAGCCTGCTCTAATTGATCTAGTAGCGGGTTGTCTTCCAGAGCTCTGTTCTTCGGCCACAGGTGAAAATTGTTCTCTGTAATCTCGAGGTTCCCGAGTGGTCGAAGATCAGTTTTTTTGTGTTCGCGATGCACAAGCAAATAAGGATTGTCCCAGATGGGTCGACAGCTGCCGAACACTGTCGGATCGTCTCCCTGTAGGCGAAAGGCTGAAGAACAGTCAGTTCCCAGACCATTTCAGTCTTGAGTCAGGGGAAGCTTACTATATTTTGATATCTCTGTGCTCTGAAAGTCAACCTGAGGTTCGCCTCGCCAGGCTCCCACTAGGTCCTTTTTCTCTTTGTCCTTCATCTTGTCAAAATGCTTGATGAGCATATGTAGACCAGATGTGATCGTGTAGTAGCGGTGGTCGATTGCCGTCAGCTCTCCCTGTCGAATCCCTACCACATATGTAGGAAACGTGGTGTACTTTTGTGCCCACGGAACGCTGCCGCAAGGCAGGCATGGCATATAGGGATGTCGTGAGCATAGAATTCTAGGGAGAAAGACGGCTATGAACTGCTGGCAATTGTCTGAGCGTAGTTCATACACCGGTTGCGTCTTCATGATTCCCTTTCCTTCATGGTCAATCGAGTCAGCCTGCACATAGTTTCAAGAGGTAACCTGGTGGCCTACCAATCTCATCGATGACTCCGCTGCTCATATGTGAGCATCCTGCATATACGCGTGCCAATATATCCCTTTCGTCCATTTCGACCTCTGCTGCGCTGCTGAAAAAGGCGAACTCCTTTAGCTGGTAGGCATGAGGCAGCTTACGAACTTGGAGCTCAAAGTATCTGCCACGGTATTCAATCGCCCAGTGACATTGTGCGATGCCTTTGGTTTGCTTGGAGAAATACGAGGTACTGCCAGAGTAATGTCGAGAGCGCTGTTTCAACCAGTATTCTTTGTCTTGTTCATGGTGATCGAGGACCTCGGAGAGTCCCAGCCTCTCACGCCAAGGAGCATTTTTGTCAGTGACACACAGACCTGAGTCTATTTTGTAGATGCGATCCTTGTCGAATTCTCCAGACTCCTCTCGCTCGTCGGCCTTGGAAGAGCTCTGCGAGGTTGATGGCGGCTTTTCGCTCATTGAAGGTGATCTGGACAACCTGTGAGCGGACCCTCTCCGTCCATTTGTGTCAGATCTGATGTCGCCAGTAGGTGAGTGTACTCTTTCAGTGTCATTCTGCTGCGCGGGAGGCTTGCGAAGGCCAAGAAATAAGCTTAAAGAGTCCCAGGCTTCCTTAATATCACGACCTAGCTCATCGTAACCCTCTAGCTGATCGCGGTTGGTCGAATTAGACGAGCCTGTAGCAGACCCGGAGATTGATTTTGTGGCATTCAAAGATCCTCCCGCCAGCCCACCCAAGGTAGTGCTGACATTCTCCAGGAAGCCGAGCTTACTTTTAGCTTTGCGAACCCTCCGCAGTCGAGAGATTACAAGATAGACGCGATCATCCGGATGGACCTGCATCTCTGCCGACTCCATATCCTGTACCCACTCCAAAAATGGGAGAGGGTGTTCATCGTGATGATGTTGGTCTGGGCTGGCGTCTTTTCTCCTTGTGCGCGGCATGATGAGACTTGAGTCTTACTAGGAGCTTTGCCAGTCAGGTCAAGACCGTGATACTGGACAAGATTTATCTGTAGACTCTGGCAGCGCTCTGCCACGAACAGAGGGGCGCAGCATCTTGCACAATTATTATCACATGATTGTGTATGTAATTGCCTGCTGCGTCCGCGTCTTCTCGCCGTGTCATTGGTGAGAAGTTAGCGAGTGGCGCATGCATCCCCTCGGCTTATCTTGTCGTGTACAAAGCACTGCCACCAAACATATTTGTGACGTATTATCAAAAGGAGAGAACTGCACATGCTGGATTCTAGGGAGGCGTAACACAGAGACCGACAAATGCCCATTGTTGATAAGAATTCTGTGACGCCTGCGCATTCCGTACGAACCCTTTCATCAGGGCCGCAATCCGATATCACCTTTACCAGCTTCGTGCTGGGAACATTTCAAAGTTTCTGGGACTTGTTCGTTGTTTCAAGATGGTCTAATAGCACTCTCAAAGCGTTGCTTAATGAAGAAGATGCAGCGGAGAGAATACGTCTCACCGATGAGTGGGCGCAGAGTACCCTTTCCACTCAAAACACCCTTGTAGTTGTGGTAAGTGCCCCTTTGGCCTCGCCATGCTACTTGCTTGGCTCAAAATCATCAAACAGGCAGCTCTCATAGCTGGAGTAGTCACCAGCGCATTCTCCTGGCCAGATTTGGCGATGACTTCGTGGGTGACACGAGCTCTTTGGTATGGTGCTCTGGTGTTATCAATAACATCAATCAGCTCAGCAGCTTTGAACATTGGCGCCCTCTTACGCATGAGATGCGCTCCACGACCCAACCAAGCGTATCGACGCGTGCTAGGCAAAATTAGGGGTGGTATGTATGAGCCCAGAGCGTTTCAGGCCTTCGTATGGGGTATGCCCGGTCTGTTCTTGAAGATCAGTCTATTGTTTTTCCTCGGTGGACTGGCTGTGCACCTATGGACTCTGGCTGTCCAGGCACAACTCAGGTGGACGTCTGACGAGCTGAGGGTAAGTTGTTTCTGATATTTTTACAGACGCCTGTTAACTCGAACCAGGTGGCCACATTTGTGACCATTACCGCCGTATGTGCACTGATTATATATCTAGTTGGTGTTGTGCACCTCTTTTATCCGACTCTGACTTATGTCAGCCGTGATGGACATGAGGAAGAGGCTGATAGTGGATAAATGTGTGGCGCTGCCTGATCAATTTCGCTCTTAGTTTGAAAGACTAAACAAGGCCTGGGGCTCATTTCAAGTTATTGCATTCATCCCAATGGTATTCAACAATGCTCTGCGCCCTCCACATCCGTATCTCGTGACACCCGCAGTATTCGCCATAAACGCCTTCGATTTCAAAGAAAGAATTTCCGTCTGCTCGTTTCGAATTGTTGCACTTTACCGATCGATTTAGGGCACTTGCCCATGCTCTGGGCTCGGTAACGAAAACAATTGTGTCTGCATGTCATGCTTGTCTTGCGCAGTCAACGACAATTGGCCGGACACTCTCCTTAGAGAGGGCGTCCGTGGAGCGGATTGACGCGAAACAGTTGAAAGCGAGCGTGACAGTGGGTGACTGATACCAAGGTCTTTCATCATCTGCTCGTCAGTGGGGGACTGCGGCTGCGCATCATCCGCTATGGGTGCGCGAGGCGCCACGACAATAGAGCGACGATTCGGTCTTGACGATTGCAAGGACAATGATCTTGTGCGGGCCTTTTCTCCATCGTCAACTGGTCTCGAGGGATCTGGCCCCGACGAAGAGGCATAGCTGGCTCTTCGTGCTGCCGCCGCCGCTGAGGGCGGTGAAGAGGACAAGGCCCTTGTGACTGAGTGTTCAGGTCTGAGAAGTTGGGCTCGATCTGCCCTTTGGTCAGAGCTCTGTGGCTGAAGCTGTGCATATGGACGTGGCGAAGATGACGCGGATCTGTTGGAAGACGAATTGCTTCGGGATAAACCAATGGTCTGCTTGAAACCCTCGAATCGCCATTCCAGCGGCTTAACTTCAATGCCATCCATAAAAACCACCACACCCTCGTCATCGCTTGATGTGTAGTGCGTCCAGTCTCTGTCACTAGACTGATCATCCAAATCCAGCTCGTTGCCCAGCTCGCCTAGCATGTTGGCCTTTGCTTTGATTGACACAACAGCCGCATTGCTTTTGTCGTACCATGCGTTGATCCAGCAGCCTGGAGCTGTATGCGTCTGCGTGACGACCCACATGCCATACTTTCGAAGCTGCTTTCCGAACCGATTGGCCAGGGTCTCCTTGTTTGCCTCGAGCCATGAAAGAAAGAGCCGTTCATCGTTATATCCTGTCATAGTGACTGGTTTTGATGCAATCACTACAGCCCCAAAGGATGACTTGGAAGTGTATTTGATATGTGCGGCCGCACTTGCTGGGGTGCCAACGTTTCTGTGTCCAAGATCAGCAAACGCGCAAGTGGCAAGCATCATTTAAAGAATACTGACGGCCCCTCTCCGCTTGCGTCGACTGTCACAGCCTGCACGCCTAATGAGGTCTTGGGTTTCCACTCTATGCCCACATGCGCCTGTTGTCGAGGCATGTACTCGAGCGGCACCAAACCTTGCGCGTCTTCCTCGGCGCAAAGTTTAGCTATCAAGTTGAAGTTGCCATTGCGGTCAAAGAAGCCTGCGCAAGGTGGTTTCATGTCTGCCGCAGCGACAGGCTGATAAAGAGCGTACCCAATGCCATGGTATTCAAGAGTTTTGGCATACAGATCGCGAAGGTCCTTGTAGTGCGACATCCCGGGAATCTGGTGGTTGTCACTCATGCCCAGATATTCTTCAAATGTGTTTACAAGTTTGCAGCACGGCTGCAGGTACCCGGCGCATCTTTATTGCTGACCGCGTGGTGCAAAAACACGCATACAACGTTGCAAATGAAAATAAGCTTCACGCTGAGTGGCGGCATGGGGCCGTGAAGGTTGCGGGTTTGCGAGGCGCAGCGGGCGCCTAGAAACTCATACCAGGCAGCACTTCAGAGAAGCCACTAATACTTTTCTATTTCACTGTGGTCTCCTGTGAGCCACGTGGTCCATATTCTAAATGATTAACCTAAAGAATGGTGTACAAGTATAGTAGGAGCAAAACGATAATACGATATTTGTGAACGGGCTCCACCAATAGTCTGTTCCCGGTTTCTGGGGCCAGTATGACTGTTCAGCCCGCCTTCATCTCCTTGTCCCGGTCTGACAATTGTGTCCCGTCACTAAGAGGCCGAAGCGGGGGCTTCTACCTGACGGTGATCTGACTCAAGCCTCAAGTCCCTAGCGGCATCTATGTGAGAAACCGTTGCCGCTGGTTGTCTGAGGTGCTGCAAAGGTGTCCTCTCTCTCTACCATGATGTGTATACAGCCATCCGTTGCAAGTAGAATTGCAGGTGTAGCAGGATTTGTCTTTCTGTATTCAAATGATCAGAGACATCTGGTTGATCTGCCACTACAAACCTCTGAGTCTCATTTCTCATGTCAGTTTGCACTGCCCAATTTATTCAGAAGAACCCTTGTTGCAAGATTCAGAGATCGTAGTCGCGCAGACTTGTTCACTGTCAAACGATGCTCCAATATAAAAATGTCGTAAATGCTCTTCGAGTCAATTTTACTCCTTTCTGACATATGCCATCGCCTCTGAAGGGCTTGGAAGTTGTGGTGTTCAAACTCGTGAGGCTGTGTCCGAGACGGCTCGACCCTATGTTGTCATACGACGACTTCCGCCTTGCAAAAACATTATCCTTCTTGATCATGCTTGCCAAATACCATACTTGACCGTCATGACCCCGCATTTCTGTGTCAGGCATCGTGTGCCGCCATGGATTATGATACAGGGGCCCTGCTGGCATCAGGCGCATTCCTCTACGTGTCGCTGACCTTCCTCACCCGCAACATCCACCGCATCGTCCCGCTGCCTATTGCGCCCAGCGATACCTCGTGGTGGACTCACCGAGCTACAGACACGTCAGTAGGAATCGGTGAGGCTGGGGTGACATCGAGCAACCCTTCGAATTTTGCTGGGCATACGTCCACGCAGCAGCTTGAACCCTCGATTTCAGTACGATACCACGACGGACGCAGAGTTCCCGCCGAGGACCAGATCCCTCTCTCGGTACTTGAGACTCTGATACGAAGCCCTGTATGGGACATCAGACAAGCTGCAGAAGTCATTTTGGCCAGACGCTACGCCCTACATCCATACACACGGCGCAATCTCAAACGAGCATTGCTGCAGGACGAGTCAACCGGCAACGCAGTTGACAACGGAAGTAACAGAGTCGAATCTGAGAATGCCGCACGACAGGACCAACCGATGACAATTAACAGGCCCACACTGCAAGCGCTTGAGGATCCTTCTCCTCTACCAGCGGCGCCTACTAACCCCAGCGATATTATCGACTCACTGGCGTCACATGTGTCCCCTTCGCTGAGCCCCACTGCACTCCCAGACGACTCTGCGGAGACACATGAAGGGGCGCTTTTCGAAGTTCGAGCTTTAACCGCGCAGCCTGCATCCCAAGCATTGGCTACCGACTCACCTCCTCTTACTGCTGCTGCCAGGCTCAGCTTGGACCAGTCGCCGCGATCGCTCGCCATTAGTGTCATTCTCCAACTGCCCTCCCATTTGCGCTCTCAGCTGCAGATACTAGCTAGCTCATCGTCCGCATCGGCATCTCAACAGCAGCAACAGCAACAGCAGTATCATCAGCATCATCATCATCATCATCACCTGCACCGGCACCGCTCGCCTGCAGAGCGCCGTCTTCGGTTTGAGGAGCTGGAGCAGCGGGGCGAGATTGCCAGAGCGGCACGTCGTGGGCATCATGGCTGGACACAAGAGTAGAAGAGTACGGAACCGACTTGTGAACGCATTCAAACAGGTCGGCAGATTTCTCAAATAGACGAAGAGTTGGACAGGGAGTATACTCGGTATTAAAAGCCTCTCTTATAATCATGCAAGAGCTGAGAGCGCAACCATTCTGATGAAATTTGCAGACGAAGCTCGTGAAAGCTTAATAATGTAATGTAGATGCAGACTTAAAAGGAAAAACAATATAATGGCCAACCTCTTGCACCGCCAATCCTTTCCTCCTGGCTCTCCAGACTAGACTGCTACATCAAATCACAGCTCTTTCGCCGTAGCGGCGAGTAGCTGACCCAGTCTCTTCTCCAGCACCTTGCGGCCCTTTATGGACCGATAGACCTCGTGTTTCGCCCCCTCGACTTGGTCCCAGGCGACCAGGTTATCGGTCAGCTTGCTGAGATCGCGTTGCTTCTGCTCCCACTCCTGGTCACGGCGGTTCTCCACGCCGCTGCTGACCACCACGAGTGGCGTTTTGGGTGACAAGATGTTGCGCGATGCCGCCGCTTCGGACTTTGTCAAGCTCTCGGCCACGAGATTCTCCTGCAGCTTGGCTTTGAGGAAATGCCCCGTCTGCCAGACGCTGCGCCCATAGACACGGTCCTCCTTTGTCTTGCCTCCAAAAATAGCACCGCCGATACGCTGAATGCCGAGAGGCGAGATGATACCGTATCCCCACAGCATGAAGCCATTCAAAGGAGAAGCGACACGATGCAGGAGATCCTCATGCAGCGGGTCAATTAGCATGATGCCCTTGACCTCCCGGTGGCGCGAGGAAAAGATGCGGCCAACCAGACTTCCGTAGCCAGCAGAAACAGATATCCATGGACCTGTCTCCCCAGCCAGAGCCAGAGCCTCGGAAAATGCATCTGCAGACATGCCGGCTGAGTGAGGTGACGGTGCATTGTCAGACCACGCATATCCTGGTCGGTCCCAATAGCAGTAACGTGATATTGTGCCATTCTGGAGTGCAGAATAGGCCCATCGTTCCAGGTAGGCCTCGGTAGGCACCTCCCCGGCCTCCAGCAAGACAGTGGTAACTTTGTTGCCGTTGGTGTCCCTTTCGTCGCCAATGCATTGCAAATGCACAGCATACTTTTGGTTGTCGACCGCGTAACGCTCGCCTTCATACTCCAGACCAGCATCGGTGGCACGAAGAACGAGAGTAGCTGTGAGCAAAAACGTTATAGCAATAAAGACAATGAGGATAGCGCCTTCAACAAAAACACCAAGCCATTCGACTAATGTACGCTTGGTCTCTGGGCGACCTGTCAGGCGCTCTTCCTCTTCACGCTTGCCCCACGCAACTACGCGATCTGTCAGAATGCACCAGACAGCCATCAGGAATGCCCAAATGGCAGAGGCTAGCCCTGGCCAGCCTTCGTCGTTTCTGATCTTGCGCACTGCAGACATAATGATCACATCGATCAGGAGCAGCACCGCAATGGTACCCATATTGATACGCAGCGCCTTGGAAGGCCCAGAGAAGAATATCAGTGCTACCATCAAATTGCCAAGGGTCAAGCATGCATAGGCAAAGTCGGTGAAGCCAGAGCCACGGGTGTTGAGGAATGGAAGTGTCACAAAGATTGATACCAGCAGCAGCACCCACCAAATGAAGGTAATGCCAGTGAAGGCAAGAGTCAAGGCTCGAACTAGACGCACAGTCCACAGGTTGTAGGGAGATACCTAGTAGCTGTTAGTGTCTTACTACAATGAGACCTCCCATGAGCTTACAGCTGGGTCGTCAGGATCCAGGTAACCATCAGGTCGCGGAGGTGGGCGATGCTGTTGTGGAATCAATCTTGTTCTCTCTGTAGGCTCCGCTTCGGTGCCAGACGGTCGACCAACAACGTCCTCCTCTTCATTCGCGCCATTAGGCGAATGGTCCTTCTTTCTACCCCACATGACAGCAATGTTGCACCCTCTGCCGGATTACTGTGCTGCTTGGTTTGAATTCAGGAGGCCGCGACCTGAGAGTTCTCGGAAACTCAAGCGCAGAACTTAAGCTGCTCCGTGAGAAGTGACAAAGTAGCCGATCGACCTCAAAGGCTCGATGAGGGCCAGTTAAACAAGAACCAGGACGCTCGATGTCGTCACACGCCAGCCACATACCGCGGGACAAAGCCACACAATCTTTGTCAGCCGCTAATACGAATTCTGGAAAGACACATGTGTACAACCTCCCCTTGGCTATTCACGATCCACATATGGGATATCTCACAGAGGTTTCTGGATGGACTTTCTGGCTAGCAATCCCAAGGTGAGACTCTACTTGATACAAGAATATGAGTGGTCTGGCTCGAAATTTGGCCAAGAAAAAGCCTTCGATACCCATACCTACACGAGCGGATCCAGCTACCATCTTAGAAGACGACGGCGACTCTTCCTCATCAGCTTCGTCAATCTCATCGATAGGGACCATCGTCCCTTCCGAAGGCTCCTCTGCCACTATCCCGGAGGCGCCCACAGTTCCTTGGTACGACTATTTTTCTCAAGAGCTATTCTTGCAGAGTTACCAATCAACCTTCCATGTCTATATCACTCCACCTCAGGACGTAGCAAAAGATCCTGTCTTCGTCTGTCACCATGGTGCTGGCGCCGGTGGCCTGTCCTTTGCTTTGGTATCACGGGAAATTCGCCAGCGACTGCCAAGAGCAGGGATTATAACTGTTGAAGCACGTGACCATGGTTCTGTAGTGCACCAAGCTGCAGACAATCGCCCTGACTTTTCGCTCGAAGAGATGAGCAAAGACTTTGTCAATATGATAAACCTTGTACAAGAGAAAATGATTTGGCCTAAGCTACCTGCCATGGTGCTCGTTGGCCACAGCCTCGGTGGAGCAGTTGTCACAGACGTTGCTTCAAAAGGGATTTTCGGCGCAGATCTTGTTGGCTTTGCTGTCATAGATGTCGTTGAGGGCTCGGCAATGGATGCAATCAAAAGCATGCGGTCGGTGTTGGACGGAAGGCCAGGCTTCTTCAAATCTGTAGAAGCTGCCGTTGATTGGCACATACGATCACGAACACTTCGCAATGCTGGATCGGCTGCAATATCTGTCCCAACCTTGCTGCGTCGAGGAACTGATGGCTGTTGCTCGTGGCGAACAGACCTTGGAAAGACTCAACCCTTTTGGGAAAGCTGGTTCTGCGACATGAGCTCCAAGTTCCTCGCTGGGAAGGCTGCTAAGCTGCTGCTACTTGCTGGAACAGACCGTCTCGACAAGACTCTCATGATAGGCCAGATGCAAGGCAAATTCCAGCTACACGTCTTTCCCGAGGCTGGCCACTTTGTGCAAGAAGACGTTCCTGAGAAGACTGCAGAGGTACTGGTTGAGTTCTACAAGCGTAATGATCGCAGTACTTTGATATTGCCTCCGAAAGTATCAGATCTCATAGCACAAGGGAAGAAAGTTTGATGCCGTGACATTTTTGTTATGGCTGCAGTGTTTAGCCCGCCTCATCTGTGTCTTTGTCATCTTTGCCACTCTTATGTCGTCTTTTTCGCTTCTTCTGAGGAAGTCTGTCAAGATCATCTTCAGATGGTTTCACCAAGGCCTTCGGGGTAATCTTCTTCTTCTTCTTGACACTGAGTGGATTGGGGCCTTTTGGACCTCTTTTTGGTCTCTGCAGCTTAGTTGCCTCTTCCATCGACTCGGCAGCTGCCCTGCTAACACCGCTCTGAGCATTAATTTCTTCGTCGCTATGGTCATCATTTTCATATGCTCGCTTCGTGCCACGGCTCACGTTTCGCTGGCCCTTGAGACCGGATCTGAATTTGTCCTTCTCTTCCCTTTGAAGTATCTTCTCAGTCGCACCTGCCATTGGCTCCATGATCATAACACTTCTCTTCAGGTATACCATTGGCACTCCGGGTATGGTACGCAGGTATGAACGTACATCTTCATTTTGCGACGTCACAATATATCGATGTTTATTCGTTTTGCTGCCTTTGGGATCTATCACGCTCTGAAAGCACTCTAAAGTACTCAAAGGCTTCTCCAGCTCGTGGTGATTGCATCTTCTCCGCTCGAATAGTTTGGCATGTTCAATAAGCATTTCGTTCTTCGGTTGGGCGTTGTAAAGGTGTCGCATGGAGCACTGCGTAATCATTGGCTTGACTTTACCATGCAGTGTCTTTTCCAGCATTGTTATGAAGTCCATCTTCCATTGCGCGGCGACCTCGAGGATCTCTGCGTCCACTACATGCCTTCGGTTAGATGTAGCATCAGCAGCCAGAAGGTGGAAACTCACAGAGCACTTGGTATGGCTCACGAAAGCCAAAATGCAGGTCATACTGGTGCATCAGCTTTCTGTACTGTTTTGATCTTTTCCCGCGCATCCTGAAGGATTTCGGCCTGTGTATTGAAAGGGCTTCGGCAATCACGTTGATCCAGGTCAAACACCAAAGAAAAAAAGTTACAATGCTGGCGGAAGCACTTCCGCACCAGCTTCCGCCACAACGTCAGTCCGCATACCGCGGGGAATTAATCCCTGAGTCCCCTTTACTCTTTTGAAAGTTAGATCTACCTTTACTCGCTACTTTGTGCCCTCTTAAAGTAGGAAAGAGGCCAAGGCTTTATCATGGAAGTCATGGATCTTTGAATTGCCTTTGTTCATCGTGGATTCTAGCTCCTGAACGCTGGGCTGTGCAATGGCTCCACATAAGGAGGACAAGGACGATAGTGCTATCAACAACGAGCCAACTCCACATTATCCTGTGGCCGTCGCCCAGAATAATTTCAAGATGAAGGAGAAGCAAAATGACCCCACTAAAGAAGATCTAGATCAGGAGACAGGAATCACAATGAGTTTTGGACCATTGTCGCAAGGCCATTTCGAATCTGCGAATGAAGAGTCACATGTCCAAAACCCCACACAAGAGCAAGCGCGAACAGCCAATAGACCCTCGGCGAAAGATGCCGCAAGAGACGAATCTTCCAAGGATGGACGCCATGAGAAGTCCGCCAACGCGCAAGATGCATATCCTGCAACGAGTCCGCCATCAAGTACAGGTCAACAACGCTCCGAGACCGTTGCCAACAAACACATATCTACTGCATCTATTGGCGGGGTGTCAGAATGGTCCCATCAACAGCACATGCAGCCAATGCCTGTGGAAGAGCAGAAGGAAGACGGCGAGTGGCAAGACATGCCGGCCTACGCACCTTATGATATTTATGACGACGATAACAAATTAATTGCTCGTGAAAGAGCCGACTCGGATGACGAAGAAGGAGGATATGCGGTATTTAGCGGAGGACAAGGATATACCCGAGTGACGGTGGATGAAGATGCCAAATCAGCCACCAGCATGGATGACACCACGGCTTATTTGTTCAAGCAGGTCACCAATGCTTTGGACGACGATGAGGAAGCAAGGAACGTTGTGGAGCAGATGCAAGCTACCAAGGACTTGTTGACTCCAAACGAGAGGATTGCTTACGTTGGTGTGGTTCGCTTGGCGCTGGCCGAGATGGAAAAGGATCTTGCCTCTGTAGAGCGCACTCGCGGCAGCAAGAAGGAGCTGAACATCTCCAGCGAAAGCATGAAAATGCTGACACAGAAGTTGATGATTCGTCTTTACTCTCACATGGAGCTTGAATCCGCAGAGCAATTGATGATTGAGCAACTCACAGAACACGGGTTACAGCCTAGCGATCTCACACCAACGTTGATGCGCAACTCAAGAGTCTCCAACCCAATGAAAGAAGACAAGGAGACTGCTGCGCCTACTGCTGATACGAGTGATGGAGCTAGTGAAATGCCTCCATCTACAGCGCCAGTTGTAGATAAATCAGAAGCGATTGACGAAACCAAAGCATCCGATGAAGCATCCAAGAAGAGCAAACAGCGGACCTCGACCGAGAAGAGCCGTACCTCTAGCATCGGCGACTCTGTTCACAGCACCTCTTCAGATCCTCCACCCCCGTATGCTGAAAGAGACGACAGCACCGCGCCAGAGCTGCTTGACTCGGCCGACATGCCACTCACTAAGAATATTGATATCGACCTCCGCTGGACAGTACTCTGTGACCTTTTCCTAATCTTGGTGGCTGATTCTGTTTATGATGCACGTTCAAGAGTTTTACTTGAGCGTGTAGGCGCTTTTCTTGAGGTGCCATGGTTAGAGATCTGCCGATTCGAGAAGCGCGTGACTGATGCGCTTGAGATGCAAGAGGGCGCCCAGAAAGAGGTCTGGGACGAAGAGGAGCACATTGAGAGCCGGAGAAAGCTGGCACGACGGAAAAGACTCATGTACATGGGTCTAGCCACGGTCGGTGGCGGATTGGTCATTGGTCTTTCAGCGGGCGCCCTTGCACCAGTCATCGGCGCAGGTCTTGCTGCTGGGTTAACAACAATGGGAGTCAGCGGCACTGGCGCTGTCCTAGGTAGTACTGGTGCCGCTGCCGTCATTGGCACTGGTGGCACCATTGCTGGCTCCACCATCGGCGGCAGAGCTGCGAGCAGAAGGACTGGACATGTTAAGACGTTCGAGTACAGACCACTTCATAACAATAAGAGGGTCAACCTCATCGTCACCGTTGCAGGCTGGATGAACGGCAAAGTCGACGACGTTAGATTGCCATTCAGCACAGTGGATCCTATCATGGGTGACATCTTCTCCGTTCTTTGGGAGCCGGAAATGCTGACAAGTATGGGTGACACCATAAATATTCTCGCCACCGAAGTATGTTCCAGATGTCTCCCAGACGTTACATTTTCTTTCTCGAACACAGAGCTTCAGCTGACGTCCAACAGGCTTTGACCCAAGGTCTTCAGCAAATTCTTGGCTCCACCATCCTCATGGCTCTGATGTCCGCGCTGCAAGTTCCCCTCATCCTCACCAAATTGTCTTACCTCATAGACAACCCTTGGTCCGTGTCAATGGCAAGAGCAGATGCAGCTGGCTTGATCCTGGCTGATTCTCTCATTGACCGTAATCTTGGAACTCGTCCCATCACTCTTGTTGGCTTCTCGTTGGGAAGCAGAGTCATCATGGCTGCTCTTCGCGAGCTGGCCAAGAAGAACGCGGTTGGCCTTGTCCAGAATGTTTACCTCTTTGGCTCGCCTGTCGTGGTCAAGAAGGACGAATATCTCCGTGCCCGAGCTGTAGTGGCGGGAAGATTCGTGAATGGATATGCCACTAATGACTGGATTCTCGGCTACCTATTCCGCGCTACAGGAGGCGGCATTATGCGTGTTGCAGGTCTAGCATCTGTTGAGGTGCCAGGCATCGAGAACTTTGATGTAACCGAGTTCGTCCCCGGCCACATGGCATACAGAAAGGCCATGCCCAAGGTCCTCCGCGAGGTCGGATGGGATGTTACGAGCGACGAGTTCACAGAAATCGAGGATCCTGACCCTGAAAATCATCAAGCTCGCCAGCGCCAGCTCATTGATGAGATTGAGGAGGCTCGGAAGGAGCTAGAAGCACAGCCCCAAAAGAAACGCTTCGGACTCTTCAAGCGAAACAAAAAAGGGCTTGAGAAGAAGAACTGGGAGATGTACGACGAGCGATCCAATCGAGAAGTTGAGGGTTCAGAGGCTGGCGCTGCCGGTGTCACTGACAGTCACGGTGGAGTCATTTTTGATGTGGACGCCATCCAACGTGAGGTACTCGATCTGGCAACGCAAGGCATTGCAATAAAGCAGCTCGAAAGCACCCTTCCTCCGATTAAACTAACCGCGTCGGAATTAGAGGCAAAAAGCGCTGTGACGCCACGACCGTCATCCCGCCTGTCCAAGGAGTACTTCTCTGGCAGCCCTGTTCAATCTACATCGAGCACTCCTGATCCCTTAGAGGATTCGCGACCTTCTTTCAGCGCCAGTAAGAGCTATGAAGATAGCTCGAGGGATGTTGAGTCTCACTCGCGTTTGCCGAGTGATGACAGTATACAGATGACCTTTGAGATCTCCTCTGAGGATTCGGATAAACGAGATGAACCGGCTCATGGAGCAGGCGATCAAAACACAAAAGGTGACGACTCCCATGCCAGCAAGGACTCGGACGCGAGCAAGGACTCGGACACGACCACAAAACGGGACAGTCGCGAGCCACCTTCGCAATCGGAAAATCCTTGGGACGAAGACGACGATGACGAATTCCGTGAGAAGGAGATGCGGATGACCTTTGCATGAACAGGCGGGTTGGGCTTTCAACTAGAAACGCCTTTTGCTGTCAAGACATTTAGCGCGGCGTCCGGTGCGAACAAGAATATACTATATCTGGCGATAGTAGGAGTAACGGCATATTTCCGACATGGTGGTAATGTTCCTCTCTGCAGTAGCGTAGAAGATGCTGTCTTTGCTTGTGGAGACTTCCTCCAAATTGGACCTTTTTCGAGCATGCTCTCGTGAACGACCAAGAGACGTATAATCGTAGGCATAAAAGGCCGAATTCAACTGCACACACCTTTGTGCTTGGATGAAATTTCGTGTCGTCTTCAAATGTTTAATCCTTTGATTGCATTCGTTACAAAGTTTCGTATCCAAAAAATATGAAAAAGGTCACCCAAAGAAAGCTCACGATACACACAGAGGCGTGCTTTTTAGTGACATGCAGCCGTTTTGCTTGCGCTTGTCTGGTCCGAGCCAAAGATGAGATACCCAGCAAACGCACCTACGCCCACCGCGAGCATGACCCAGCCATTGTACGTCATGAAGAGCAACCTGTTACAATCATCAGTCTTTAAGGTGCTTCTCTTGTCACACAGTTGCAAGACTTGCAACATAACGGTCTTGCAGTCTCTGCGAAACCTCATTTCACACTTACATTATAAAAAAAGAATAAAAGACCTGCACACCGTAAAAGGCTGCCTTGATCACTTTGCTCTTCCGGTCGCCATAGCTAACTCCTCGTCCTGAAGTTTTAAGGAGTGAGCTCGATTCTGAAAGCGGCTCGGCCAGGATTTCGTCTGATGCTGGAGCGCACGAGACGCTATATTCAGCATGCGCTCCGTCTTTTTTTCGCAAGTACTAATGTCTTTGCGGCGAAGAAACAAAAGCAGACGGAAACCAAGTGGGTTTGACAAGATTGAATTTGCATGAAATCGTGATCAAACAAGGGAAATGATAACTTACGACCAAGATCTAGTCCAGAACTCGCCTCATACCGCCGACTCATCTCACGCACAGCCTCGTAGCCAGCGGTTAGCGTAGCTACAGCCAGTAGTGACACAACGAGCTGCACATTGGTGTAAATGTGCCAGCTGCGGAAGATGATGCACAGATCAGTCGTGTCCCAGGTGAATAGCATGCTCATGCTGCACATTGGCTCCATGGCCGAGTCACCGCCATGCTGCCCGTGATCCATGGTTGGTGGAATGCTGCGGAGAATTGGGAGGCGTGGCTACCGGCCAGGTCTCACATGAACTTAGGCCCGCCTCGACAACCGTATACGTAGCCCGCAATGATAGATATTGGTTTGAAAAGATAAGGCGAAATATGAAACTTGTAACAATTCAGAAATGGACATGTGGGCGAAGCCAGTATATGGGGCGATAATAGCACATGAATGAGAAGGTTTTCCTGGAAACGGTTTAGGCCGCATTACGATAGGTGCACGCGCAAAGTCCCCTTAGAAAAGAAGGGTCCAGGCCAGCGGAGGAACTCGGACTTAAAGCTTTTGCAATTACGCCATGACTACAAAGATGCCGCCACCTACCGCTTGGGATCAGATACTTGCAAGTCTCTTGACAGTGCAGCAAGACCTCGATCATGCAAGCCGCCACAGGAGCAGCTCGTAGGGGCGCAACTAGGGCTCTATGGGCAAGCGTTGCACAAAGACCGCGACCCATTGTGGTCGGTTCAGCTGCAAGGTATCACCAACACCAGTATGCCCCACTCACTGCATCGGCGAGACGGCTAGCAGCACCGTTAGCCGCTCCTCTGAATGTGCCCAAGTGGTGAGTATCTTGTCAAGCTTATTGGCCTTACTTTCTTGTGGCTAAATCATCCTGTCCAGGCTGAGCGAGAACTCACATCTCCTACAGCCTCCTATCAATAATTACTGCGTGTACAACAAAGATGTGACTGTCATGGTATTGCATTTTCTTCTTTGCGTAATTCTGAGCAGATATTCTAACAGAAGCCGCAGATTGTTGGTGGTCCCAATGCACGTACAGATTATCACATCAACGAGACTGCAGAATGGTTCTACCAGTACAAGGGTGCCATGTTGCTCAAGGTCATTGACCCAGCCGATAGCTCCTTCCGAGACGTCGTCATCAATGAGGGTGACATGTTCCTTCTTCCTCCAAATGTGCCCCACAATCCTGTCCGCTTTGCAGACACTGTGGGCATCGTCATCGAACAGCATCGACCCGAAGATAGTGTTGACAAGCTACGCTGGTATTGCCAGAACTGCAGCAGTCAGGTGCATGAAGCCAGCTTCCACTGTACTGACCTTGGTACTCAGATCAAAAGCGCCGTGCAAGCTTTTGAAAAAGACACGGCAGCACGAACCTGCAAGAAGTGTGGGGAAGTCTGCGACGTGAGGCCTCGACAAATGCCCAAGACTGCCGTTTGAGAGTCGAGGCAAGCTTTCTTCTTTTATCCAAGGAGCAGGTCTGCAGCTTCGAATGTGCTGAGAACAGTTTCTCGATTGTAGCCGATGCCTTCATCTCAAAGGCCCTTCCAGGCCATCTTCGCCAAACAGTCAGTTCGCTTTCGACTCTGTTTGACCATTCCCATGTGCCTCAACTCAGCCAAGCTTCTGAAGAAAAGAGCCATGGCCATTGACTCATCCGGGTATTGTTCGGTAACGACAGCTCTGAATGCACACCACAGATCATACGCATTGATCAGGGTACCAGACTCAAGGTAGAGCTGGTAGAGGATAGATGTGGCTGGCTGCGTAGATGTCGAATCCTCTGCACAGCAGTCGCATCCAAGGTAGTCATGAGGCACACTCAAAGCTCTCTCGACAGCCACCCGTGGCTTTGGCGTAAATACATCGCGATGTGGCGACTTCAAGTCATAGAAAAGAATCTCGTGCAAAAAGACTGCATTCATTGGCGTCATAGCTCTATCCAGATAGTTGACTAGGAGACCGTCAAATCGCTTCAAAACGTCATTGTATTGTTGCTGGCCGGCGACAGATGCCACTTTTTGTTTCGAGTCCCCTGCACATCGAGGCGTAGATTGTGACTGCCCAGGCTGCGCAAAGACGCCAGCCTTAAGCTCGCCATGTTCTTCTGTCAAGGCAGTGAGCTCACTGTGCAGATCATGAAAGTCTTCGGGTGAAATATCAATGTTGGCTGGCGGCATGATAATCAGGATGTCTGCTACCTTTATCAGCAGGTCGAGCAGTGCACTCGAATTGTTCATGCTAGCAAACATAAGCGTCTCGCGCAAAAGTGCAGACCCCTGCAGTGTTCCGGATAATGCCCTAGTGTAGAATGCGCTGAATGGTACCGCTTCTTTGTTTGCCATGTTGCTACGGACGGCGCGAAGGGCAGCACATGCTCCCAGAGTCCAAACGACTGTTCTCCGGCTAGTAATCAGTTGCACATTGATAGCTTCAAATAAAGCGTCGTCTGACTCCACAAGACTTCGAGCGCCCGATAGATTATCTTCTCGCATCATATCTTCAACATGTTTCCTGAACGATGGCAGGTTTCGCACTGCCTCGAAATGGGCTGGCGACACTTGGTCTCTCTCCAGATTTTCACACAAGAACAGGCTGATAGGGTCGGCGTAGAAGTGGCTCATATACGCATATCTGAGAATCTGTTTGAAATCCTGCACGCTCTGGACGTGGTCGTGCTGGCGCTGCATAAAGTCGGCAACTAGAGTAGGTCCGAGGCGAACAACTGACTTTTCTGCTGTAACACTCTCCTGAAATACCACCTCAAGTGCATCCTCGGGCTTTGGAATATTGAACAGTCGGCCGCGCATACAACGCACAGCTGCATTAGGCAGGCGGTCTTGAAATAATTCCAGTGAGGTAGCAACACCAAAGACCAGTTTGAAATCGACTCGGTCGAGCCATGACTTTAGGAGCACAAGCGTGTCGGTCAGAATGGTCGAGTCGAATGCCTCTATATCTTGGAGCGAGACTACAACGGTTCTTTTGCCCCGTGACTGGCACCATTCGTGCAGGATCTGCAGATCATAGTTCAGCAGTCTGCGCTGCGAGTTGCTATCCAGCTGAGCATCTCCAACATCGTCATCAAAGCCTGTGTGCTCATTTGTCGCCTTTCGAATGAGATTCTTTAGCAGGGTCTTTAGGTTAGGTGCGTCCGAAGCATTAAGAGTCACAAAGCAGAATGAATGCTTTGAGACCAGGCTCTGTCGTAGCTGGTCAAACAGAACATCGGAAGAGGAACCATTGGGTCCCACTATAACGAAAGCCACCAGAAGATTTTCAGCTGGAAGTGAATCGCTGTCAATAGTAATGTAGTGTTCGATTTCATGCAGGATCGACTCGTTCAACCCTTTGATCAATGTGTCAAACTGGTCCTCTTGTTGCGCCCATGCTGCACGGTATGCCGTCTTTCGAGCTTTGAGTGATGTGTCAACCCCAGTAGGTTCAATTTTTTGTCTCTTTGATGCCCTTGACCTTGATTGTCTGTAAAGGAAACATTTCTGTTGATCCATTGCACGGCTCTTCAAGATACTGGAAGCGGTTTGCTGTGAAAGTCGCGTCTGGGGAGACGCGCCAAATTTCCAATCACAATTCCTTAAACGGCATGGCGTATTTCTAGGCAATATTATGAAACTTTTCTTAGTCGATCTCCTTCACCATATATTTCGGGCACGAGACAAATCCTCTCCAGCCATCGTTAATGCCGCCGTTCAGGCCAGGTTGGATACTCCTCCAAGTTACCAGATCAGCGCGAACTCTACCGTTACGTAGCCATACCGGTTTTCCCACCCAACGCCAACTCTCCGCAACAGTACGTTGCCTCCGCACAGGCAAATCCAAGCTGTTCAGTGATGAAGACGATAAACCTGAGTTCAACATATATGACGAAGATGACAACGGCACAGCGAGACGGAGAACTTCGGATTTGGACGCTACTTCTGAAGAGCAAGATGAGCTAGAGGCGCGCATTGGAGAGCTCGAGGATGATACAGAAAGCGATGAAATACCCGGAACCATGTCCGAGGACATGATCAGAGAAATCTTCAGCAATGAAGAACGCCAGGTCATACAACAGTCTTTGGAGCAGACTCTGTCAGACAGTGAAATACTGGCGCATCAGGTGCATCCGTCAAACACTATCCCGCGCCAAAGTCAGCTACACCTAAACAAACTAAACGAGGTACTGGATCAGGTCAGCCTCGATGCATCTCGACCACAACTACGCAAGCAAGTGTGGAAATGTTATGAACGGTGCAAGGCCAATGTGCCAGACTTCCTGCGCATGGTTCCAAGAGAAAGCTGGAATATCATATGGCAGTCTCAGTCTGCTGGATCGCTTGGAGATGTGGATAGAAGCAGCCATTTGCGAGTCCTAGCTCAAGATAAAAAGTCGATTGGCTGGACGCTCTCAGATGCCGAGCAGCTTGCGGAACTTGAAGGTACATACGTGGATGGCGAGAAAACGTTGGCAGTAGAGCGGTGGGTAGCTCTGAGGAAGGCGAAGACAAGGCCTGAAAAGGCCTTGCTCGAAACCGGAGTGCACTTATTCTCTCTCGAGAAACAGCCTCAGCGAGCCGAAGAAGTGATCAACGACCTGTTCGATTTTTATCCTCAAACGGATGCTCACGCTCTGCTTGGCGTCATAGCCTGCTATTGCAGATGCAATGACACGTCTCGTGCTTGGACACTTTATCTGAGGCTCAAGGATTCCCTGCGGTCGGAGATGAGCATGGCTGACTTCGATGAAGTCTGCAAAGGCCTCCTCGCAGCAGGGGATAAGGATGCTGCTCTTGCAGTTTTTCGAGATATGATTTTATCTCAAGAATCTCAGCAGTCGAGCTTACTGCCACCAATGGAACGCTTCTCCCAGCTCGTAGGTCTTACCACAAGCTCACGGGAAGTTAATCGAATGTCATTGGAAAGCATGACATTTCTACCACGTCGATTCCAGAACAAAATATTCTACGCCAGCTGGATCAAAAAGCTTATTGGAGAGGGTGATGCCGATGCTGCAAGCCTTGTAATTGACCTCATGTACGAGCGAGGTGTGAAGCCAGACGCAAAACACATGAATGGACTAATTGGAGCCTGGCTTCGAGATGGCAGTCCCACATCTCGCGCGGCAGCGGAAGAACGCGCCTGGACCATGATCCAACGACGCATTGATTTCACTGAGAGCCGTCGGCTTGAGAAAATGCCAGGTGCAGTCACTGCCAAAAAGGCTGTTTCAGATCATGCTATGGACATTAGCATACCTGTATCCATCTCCCGGCCGGTCCCCGCTGCAACTATTGAGACCTTTTGCATTTTGGTTCAGCATTATCTGCGGCGAAACGAGTTTGGTCACGTCAGACACCTTCGGGATCTATTGGTCGACGCAGAGATACCCATGAACTCATTCTTCATGAACCACTTGCTCCACGCAGAGCTTCGAAATCGTGGGTATCGCGCTGTGTACAGCCGCTTTGAGGTCATGAGCCAAGAAATTCGACCTGATTTTGAGACGTGGAACATACTCTGGCAGTGCTTGAAGCACCACCTCGATACTGTCAAGAACCAAGATGTTGCAGGTTTTCCTTCTCCGCGCAACTTATTTGCGCAAATGATGCGGTGGTACTTTGATCTTGAAGAACACGACGCAATACGGTCACGGGATGATGTTGATATTGACAGCTACAATGACATAGTGCGTGGTTTCTGCCTAGCACGAGATCTCGAGGGTGTCTTTGCAACTATGCACGCCCTGCACAAGCTCTTTGGTCTGCTGCCAGATGAACGAACAGCGCACATGCTCATACTGATGATTGCACGCCTCGACATCCAGCCAGCCACGAAGCAATGGCTGGCTCACCGTGCGACCAGGTCGAACCGCAACATGCGTAATATTGCCAGAACAACTGAAGTGCTCGATATCATCCGCAAACACCGGGAGTCGCAAATGTCGCAGCTGGGCGTCGAAATCAGTAGCCTGAGCCCTGCGGCCCGCGCAGAGGAGAATCATAAGACTCTCTTGTCGCTTGTCTTTGCCGTCATCTCCAGACGTAGCGAAGGCATGGAGCATTACCAAGCCGCCATCAATGCAGCAGCGGCCGAGATGGGTGTCGACCGATTTGACATCCAGCGCACCATGGAGCTTACTGGACCACAGTAATCTCGTGAGAGTGTAAAATAGTTTATCAATGTATAGTAAAATCACCCACTCAAATCTGAATGTAACAAGCAAAATCAGTCTGCTAGTCACCGCTCAGAGCCACAGTTACTAAGCCCCCAAGACTCCACGCAATGCCTCTTTGAAAAGTTTGTATCTCCATCTCACAGCTTAGGCACCTCGGGGTCGATGCTGGCCTTGCCGTGATCGCAGTAGCACAGCACCTCGCCCTTCTCTCCCCGTATCTCGCCTTTGATCTGCGCCAGCCGCCGTCCAACGCTCACCACCTCGCACACAATAGTTGCGCGCGTGCCCAGCCTGGCAGGCCGCAGGTACGTGCAGTTGATGGACCGTGAGACGCCCGCATACTGCCAGAAGCCTGCCCGTGAGATGGGTGCCAGGGCAATGCTGGTCACGCAGTCGAGGATGGTAGCAGCGCAGCCACCGTGGAGGTTGTTCATGCGGTTGCACAGTGACTCGTCGACAAAGAGGGAGAAGGTGCAGATTGCCGACGTGGACGAGGTGCGGCGGGCCGAGATGAGACTGATGTGTTTGAAGATGCGCCCATCCCAGTACGACTGGCCTGATTAGCTTGGCCATGCAAAACGCGCAGAAGCAAGACCTACGCCTTCAACCTCGTCGCCCTTGATTTGGTTGAAAAAGTCATTTGTGCGCTCAAAGGCGTCATCAATGTCTATGCGAATGACCATTTCTCTGTTTTAAGTGCTCAGACGTGCAAGCTGGTTGACGCTGTTAGTAGCGGACGAGATCTAGCAGGGATCGGCAGCGGTTATTGGCGTGTGCAAAAGGCTCAGATGGTGCCAAATTTGGGCATTTACGCTGGCTGTTTGAGTACTATCAAGGCAATGAAATAGAATAAAGCCGTTGCCGAGCCCAAAGCCTTGTTAATCTTCGGTTAAGTTGATATTATCTTCATTCTACGGGCCGAGGCTATAGCACTTTATAAACAGCGCATAACTGTAGCATCTCACGACAATAATAGTCGCATTGTCGCGTTCTCATACTGATGTTGCTTAGTAAAGGCCAATGACTCGTCTATAGTAACAACTAGTATGACTATGCGAGGTGCGTATTAAAGAAGCCCTCACTCATCTTAAAGCATGGACTGGCTTTGTTCAGGTATGCTTCTATTATCTGGGCCAGCTTTCGCACACAGCTCTACCCTGCGTAAGGGCATTAGTAATATCCAACATCGCTATGCTCGAGTAGTGCACCTGTACCACAACTAAACTGAAGTTCAGTATAGAAAAGAAAGCGAAGAGCTCCCGAATATAGCGATGGGGACCTTTGAACACTTTGCAAGTGACCCAACCGGTGTATAAAACCTCGTGGAAGCGATAGCAAAAGAAACCTGCCCAGTCCGCAGGATCAGACCATTGTCTTGGCACTCTCACGCCATAATATACCTTTCTGTCAACTTCATCTTGCCATATACTTGTCCCCACCCCTCCCAAACTCCCTTTCTCAGCAACATATCTAGACGCCTTTCATCATGTCGGAGCACAACTATTCGTTCAACGTGACTATGACTTGCGGCGGCTGCTCAGGTGCCGTTGAGAGGGTCCTCAAGAAGCTCGACGGTTAGTACTCAGCTGCTTCTTCACAACTTATCCGATTACTAATAGACGCACCAGGTGTAAAGTCTTTTGACGTGTCGCTCGAAAATCAAACCGCCGATATCGTTACAGAGCCCACTCTTGAGTACAACACTGTGCTCGAGAAGATTAAGAAGACTGGCAAGAAGGTCAATAGTGGGCGGGCTGACGGGCAAGACATGGCGGTATGATACAGACATGGATCAGTATCTGAGAGGGCCAGTGGGCTTTGTAAATCAGCGACCGGGAAAGCTCCATTTGCTACTCGAACGAATGACACGAAATTATCAAAACTTAACTCCAAAGATGCCAAGCAAGTTCAGCCTAACGTCCTTCCTTCACTCTGCAGGTTCAGTCATACATTTTCTTCGACTATGTGCTTGGTCTTGCTGCGCTCTCCTCATCTCCCTCGCCGAGCAATGCCTGATACTTTGAATCTCTTGCAAAGCCTGAGCCTTTAATCGAACGCAGGCTGGATTCAAGCTTCGCCCATGTCTCTTCGGCCGAGACGCGGATGGGCTCCAATTTGTTGCGCGAGAAGAAAGCTAAAAGGACCACAACGACACAGATGAGGACAAGGTAGAACATCATTGAAACATGGCCCACTAAATTCTGAGTCGAAAAGATCTTCTCGCCGCCGTTAGTATTAAACACCTGTTTTATGGTTACTTCAACTCACCTTTGTTACGGCTAGCGTACTTAGCTTTCCGTCCTTGTTGAAATGCCACGCACCAAGCTTCTTGCCTTGGGCACCAATTGCAGTTAGTCTCCAAGCAACATAGTCAGAGTCAAGCAGACGCATGTCAGTCTCAAAGCC
Organism: Erythroxylum mucronatum; assembly: GCA_027563825.1. Lineage (NCBI taxonomy): Eukaryota > Viridiplantae > Streptophyta > Magnoliopsida > Malpighiales > Erythroxylaceae > Erythroxylum > Erythroxylum mucronatum. The sequence goes on along the minus strand of JAOSBP010018595.1, from coordinate 241,595 downwards.
AGTCTTGACCCGGGTGTCGATATGGTGCCATATCTCGGTCTCGTCACTCTCCGACGCACTTCCCTCGAGCTTCCACCTCTTCACCTCGGTTGCGCCATTCCAACTGACATAAAGCGTCTCATTGACAAGAGCAACGCTGGGTGGATACGATGGCTCTCCAATCCAGCGTTGTTTGAGAACACGATAGCTCTGCACGCGGCCAGACTTTGTGAACTTGCCATTGTCGATTAGCACAGGCCCAAAATGCGTATCGCAGAGAAGTTCTCCACTCTCGCTGAATTCTGTGTATCCTGACACATGGCCCCAGCCAATGAAGCTGTGACCATTCTCCAGCACTCGGTGCGAACCCTGAGACTCGGCTATCAGCTTGTCAGGGTGGTTGTATGCAGTGACCAAGCTGACAACCTTGGTCTTTGTGTCAATTCTCAGCTTGAGGCCGCGTGAGCTGCCAATGTTGCCGAACCCCCATGCCTGGTTGTCAAACAGTGTCACCGTTCTGTCATCGATAAATCTGGCGTCATGGTTACCCATGAAGTCGAGCGTATCTGCTGGACTGCCTGGAGAGATAGAGAAAGAATTGTTCTTGCCGCCGAGTTGCCATATCACACTGCCAGTCTTGCCACTCACGTATGTTACGGCGTTATTGTACCGCATAGAAATAAGGTAATTCCCTAGCGAGTCTTTCTGCACGCTGTTGATATGAAAGGCATCCCAGGCACGGTGCATGGAACCATCATTCTCAAAGTGTTTTTTCAGCGAAATCAGGCTCATGTCTTCGGGTCTGAAATGGTCCGTGGCACGCCACTCGAACAGAAGCTCTCCCGTTTCAACATCAATCTCTTGAAAATGGGCATCATTAATCCAACCGTCTTCGACACCGAATGAGCGCAGATCCCACTGCTTGGCCGAGTAGACGAGAAAAAGAGCAGTGTTGTCTGCTGTGATTGTAAAGCCATGGTGGTCGCCGCTCAACTCCCGAGTCGGGAAAATTCGAAAGGCCTCTTCATACGCGTTGTTGTACTATCTGCCATTAGAATCTCCTTGATTTACATCCCAGCGATGCCTACCATTTGATAATATGTTGGACCACGATATGTATCGTTACGCGAGTTCCACACAGCAAGGTAGTCCCGCCCCCGGTACTGAACCACCTGCAGATTACGCTGGTTGCCCTCAATTGAAGAACCCCAGACCATATGGCCTTTTTGATCTGCGATGATGGAGAACTCCCAACGCAGGTGACCGACATTGGGGTTGAGGAAGATCAGATCGTCCGAATCACATCTGTCGTCCCATTTCATTATGTTCATCCTTGGCATGGGCAAATCTGAGGTGTGGAAGGTGACATTCGGATAGAAACCTAGAGTACGGTTTTCATACTCTGTCGATTGGTAGAGGGCGCCTTGCTCAGCAAAGCTCAGCGCGACGTTCAACGCCACGGGAGCAACATATCGATGGATCTTCATGGTGAGGAAAGAGTTTCAAATGAGCGACTAGGTTGAAAAGAAGATCAAAGGAGCGACAGAAGGATTGACGACTTGGTGAAAGGTCCTTCAGCCTCGTACGGTTCAGGCACTGAGCTGAAAGACCTGGCTACATCAACATTCGACGCCCACATCATTGTCTAGGGAACCAAGGGGCGGAGCTTTTCACTCCTTCGTCTCTTGGCCCACTCGAGCATCCCAAGCGTACATTAGGTCAGTTCTATGCTCTCCTCGTTGATAGAGCGGTTTTTTCTCCGACCTTGAACCAACCTAAAGGGCTTGGCAGGCATCGGTTGCCCCTTGGTAGGCGTATTCACGGTCTCGATCCCGACCTGAAGCAGCATGCCAAATAGGCATGTCCAAGGGTTGCAACTCGTATTTTGCTTTTAGCACCGCAAAATTTGGCCGACACAAGACAAATATGGAGATAAGTCAAAGCATTTTCGAAGGAGAGGGAGCAGCTATTGCCGGAACACTGGTTGAGCGACAGAGACGTGCCGATATCATACCAAACGTTTCTTGCCACCTCGGGTTATTTGTCAATCTATCCTCGAGCATGAGAGTTATCTACTACTCGCTGGGACGTCTCCCCCTTCCTGGCTCGCCACAAGTGAAGAGCAATTTCTGTCCATCACCATGCTCTGGGATGTACATGTACAACCCATTCGGCATAGCTATATGACTCTAAGGAAAGCATGGTGACGGTCACTTGAGATTCACTCTGTGTCACTATGGGCAAGAGCAATTCCTCAAGCCCTGAACGTATGATAATCTAGACGTATGCAATTGCTGAATTGCCCGGCTCGAACGGCACACTGTCGAGGGCCCCTTTTGCTTGCAAAAGAGCATGGGTCAACAGATTGTCAATTCTCCGCCGGTCCCTTCCCAAACTGCGTCTTTGCATTCACCATGACATATTGCAGGCTGTCGCCACGTTCCTAGGCCCTTGCAGGATCAGGTACCCTTTAGTGCAATGATAGTGGAAAAGCAGGGACTGGAAAGGATACCATGACTGCCTTTTGGAATTACCGGTAGAATTTTTTTTTGGAAATGAAACAAAAAGAAAAAGAGTCAAGTGTTGACGCCCTTTATTGAGACACGCTCCATGGACTGCAGGTCCATGCTCTTGAGCCATCCCGTGGGAAGCGTCTCTCCTAGCATCCGTTCAGGCACCGTGTCGTTGGGCCATTGCGACAAGACACTCGTTGCTCCCGCGAGAAGCCTGCCGATGTTCTGTACGGTACTGTACACAATGTCCCACGTGTATTCTGCATGCCACTCCTCACTCTTGTTATTGAGATCTGAATCACGCGACCGCGGACCGGCGAAACGGTGTGTTGCAAACAGTGTTGGGTAGACGCCATAGCACATGAAAAGCTGGCCCAGTTTGCTTTGGCACATGTAGCGATAGCTCAGGTCAACTGGATAGTCGAGCGAGGTCAGAGACATTGAGCTCAGGACCTTGCGTGCGCCTTCGTAGGTGATGGCATATGCATACATGCAAAGACCTCCACCGTCAGTCTGAAAGATGATGCGCGTATTGTTGGAAAGAACGTCATCTGGGACATGCGAGTTGCTCCATTTGCCGTGTCGTTGATGTAACGGTGCCACGGTTGGATCGTCCGGAGTAACGTAGAAATCTGTCGTGTCATCTGAGGGCCCGACTTTACAGTTTCCCAGCCAGAGGAAATCCCAGTAATCGCCATAGGGCGACTTTTCTTTCTGAGGAGGTCGCGGCTGCAGAGCCTTGACACCACTGGCAAAGTTGAATAGCTGCTCTTTCAGAGACACGTCCCAATCTGCGTCATCTTCCAGGATCAGCGCTGTTTGGATTTTGTTACGCACAATCGTTTGGAGGACGTTCATGTGTGCCCTCCAGCATCCAAGGGCGCCTTTAGACTCGGTCTCAAAATTCCAGGTAGGTGGAGCGGCTTTTTTGGGCACCTGTTCAAAGGAAACGCCCTCGGACCACTCAAAGTCGAAACCGGTGATGGAGGAGCCCAGAGTCAGAGCATCTCTTTTGTCAGTCCTTTCTGGAAAGGAAATGACAAAGACATTTTTAAACTAATTCTATCAGTCCCCTTTTCTCTTTCATGTGACGACATAGACTTACCCCTAACGTCCTATTGAATATGTCAGTCTGATCGCTTCCATTCATGCTAAAATACACATATGGCCGCCGCTGGTACATTGACAATAGCAAAAGCGATGCCGCCAGGGCCACAAGCAATGGCACGCTCCGCCGCGACCGCCGCCAGCCAGAATATGTCGACACATATGGCCTGTCGACTTGAAGGGGCAAATCTGGCATTGAGTCGTCACCAAAGACGTTTTGCTTCGGAGGAGGTTATTAAAGCGCAGAGTAGAAGAACTATTGTTAGGCGTTTGCAGCGCAAGAAGATGGATGAATGGCGTGCTACAGCAAGTCCTGTGAGAAGGGCTTATCGCCTTTACGACGAATACATCGGTTGATTCTCAAGCACTGCACATTAGCCACCTAGACCGCGGCATAATGGTGTTGGCCACATCCGTGCCCCATAGAGACTGCAGCGGAGGCTTTGTTTGATCCATTGCGTTCGAAGAATTTTCCTGTCCCTTACTCGGAGAAGTCTCCTTGAGCATGCGTCGAAGTTGCAGAAGGAGAATATCAAGCGAGCCAGAAGTGTGTTTGCTTGAAAGGTTCCGATTGGTCAAAGGAGTTTGCATCGCTCTGACCTTCATGATTTCTCTCTCCATCTGCAAATATGAGCAGTATTAAATACAAAATACTTGGAGAATGATGTGCGCAGACGATTTGTGTGGTCGATACAATCTGAAGGATGAGCATTACACAAGAAGCAGACGAAAAAATGGGTGACATTGGGGCTCAGCGGTCCGTGGCAGGAGGGGCCGGCTCGGCACTTGACGGGGCCGGAAAAAAGGGGTCTTTCTGATAATGGTTCAGGGGTGCTCCGCAAGCCAACCACCAAGCTTCGGAGAATTTTCCCTCTGCCCCTCCCCTGGTCTCCAAGTAGGTTTTACTTGTGGTTCAGTTCTCCTGCAGAGCGGGCAAGACGAGTTCCAAACATCGGGAACTTCTCCTTGGAAGGGAAGGGAGTTTTCACGTCCAGGAGGCCACGGACCTGAGGAAACAGAAATGAAAACATAAGCGAAGACACGTGGTTGACCGTAGCGATTTTCCGAGACTTATATGGCATAATTCTACAAAAATGGGAAAATTGAGAACAGAACAAGCAGCATTGGGCTAAAATAGAAAAATTCCGCGTTATACCAGACAAACTCATCTTGTCATACAAGGAAAAGGGCAATATTTAGGAGAACAGTGAAGAAATCGAGCTGGGTCGAAGATAACCATTCTCTTACGACGCATGAAATGCAGAGACCATCATCGCCGTCGATTTCGCAAACGGGCGCTCATGACAGCTGCGTCCCGTTGCCAGTAGCCTTCCATCTTGAAGCGGCTACGCAGAAGCCATGTTTTGACGCCTTTGGCCACACCACTCCTCCAGTATTTGTCGTGTACTGTGGCGATACCATGCGTGATGTCATTCAGAATGGGACTGTTGATGGACCATTCGAGACGGATCTGGCGAAAGGGCATGTTGCCGTCGAGCCGGTGCACATATTTCCACAGCTCATTCTCAGGCGCATCGCCAGGGAAGCGATTTGGATTCTGGGCGACCTGCAAGTAGTGTTGGAACATTTCCTCAGACGGATGGATCACGACGAAGCCTGCGTTGAACTTTGTTGTGCGCTCGGCTGGGTAGCCATGGTTTGCCGCCCCAACAGGAGACGAATCGCCTGCCATAAGGTAACGCTGCGGCTGGATGCCCTCATCGTCGCGTGTCTGATTGGTAAGATTTCGATTCTCGAGGATATCTGTCTCTGGCTCAGTGAATAGGGCATCAAGCGGTTTGAGAATGACAATGTCGGCATCCATGAGTAGAACCTTTTCGAACTGTGTCAGCTTGAACACATTGAGTTTGTCCATCACACGTTCCCAACGCGGCCGACCTGGGACCATCCATTCAAAGTTGATCGAAGGAAATTCAAGCACCTCAGCGCCCTCATAACGTAAGCGTTCGCGTTTATCCTCAGTCACTCCAGGCGAGACGAGCACGATGAAGGGAATATTGTTTATTGTGCGGGTCTCGGGATCGTGGAGTAACTGATACATGAGCATACGTGTGCCCATGAAGTAGTGATCCTCATAGGGATTCTCTGCATCTGTATCGGAAAGGAATGTTGCAAATGCGTATGGCGATGGAGGTGGTATCTGTGGTACGGATTCAGGCTCGTTCCCCCATTCAGCACTAATACTACTCTTCGGCAACGAGTAATAGTAGGAGGAGATGGAGGTTGTACGTGTCGGAACGTGATGTATGGTCAATAATAGAATGAAAAGAGCAACGATGATGGAACATATCAGCCTCATAACTGGCGATAATGTGACAGGAATTACCGCCATATTATTGAGACTTGAAGGACGGATGCAGAGTAACTCTAAGGAAAATATGGCCGGTATCGCGTTGAGTCAGATGTGTTTGGTCACAGTGAAGAGGCGTGAGGGAAGCTGAGGTAAAGACATGCAAAGTTTGACATCGAAGAGCTGAATCTTTTAGCCAGGCTATGCATCAAGCCAGGAGAAGTCTTTGGCTGTTTGCATTTGAATTGTCCGACACATTGCTTGCCCTCAGGGGCTATAGAGTCGCGGCCTCTCAGTCGACGAGCCACCAAAGCCACGCAGAGGTCGACTCTCGGAGATTTATTTGGGTTGCATGTCGCGATTTTAAAAGTCGTCAAGATCTCTTTCTGACAAAGAACGTCAAAGCCCGGCAAGGGGCAAAAATCAGCCTGGATTGCCTTGCCTTGCCGAATAGCAACAATTTTGATCTTCCGCTGCTGGCAGAGCAGGACAATCGGCTTCTTTCCCCCATTGACCCAAGAGTAAGGGAGCCCATAAAGGAAGACAGCAAAGACAGTGGCACGAGTATAGGAAAGGAAGACGAGGAGGAGCTAAATGGTGGCACGTAAGGTCGCCAGTAAGCCCTCAATTGTCTTTGGCAAAATGCCCCTTGACTTCAACAGGTCATACCAGAGGCTTGCTCTAATTTTTGCTCTCAACTTTATCTGCTTGTACGCTGGAAGTCAGTGGTTTCACACGCGTGGCCTCTTCCCGGTCGATAACCGAACACATGTTTTTTCGAAATTGACAGATAACGTCTCTCCTTTGGTGAGCAGCAGGATTGCAAAGGTCACGATGAGCTATGGCAATACGCTGCCGCCAGTGTATCAAAGGATTCTGCAAGGACATCAGCGACATGCCGATAGGCACGGCTATCGCCAATTTGTATTACGACAGCGAATGCTACCACGATCCTTCTCAAAACAAGCATATCTTCTTTCACTGATCCTTCAAGAGCATGCCAAACCAGAGGCTGAGAGGCTTGAATGGCTCTTGTAAGTGCTTTGTAGCATTTGAATCCGGATCGCTTATTTGCTGACTGTCGTGTAGCTGGTTTGATAATGATGCAGTTCTGATGAATCCGAACGTGCCGCTGGAACAATTTTTGCCTCCGCCACAAAACTTTTCAGATGTCCATCTGCTGGTTTCAAGTGACCACAAAGGAACAAATGCAGGAGTTTTCTTTATCCGAGTCAATGAATGGGCGATTCAATACCTCTGCGATGTCATAGCCATGACGACCTACCAGCCCGACCTCAAGCTCCGGTTTGGAGAGCAGACAGCCATGGAGATGTTGATTCAAAGCGTAAGTTGCCCTTACTGAAAGTGAAAGGCCCGCTCACAGAAAGTCTGAAAAGGTGCCCAATTATGGAAACAGTACAGTATATGTGCCGCAACGATGGTTTAACGCATATAGAGGCAACAGAGACGCGGAAACGCAGCAGCTCATTCCGCATTCGAAGCAGAAATCCAACACGATAAAATCGGGAGACTTGCTTTTGCATTTTGCTGGAACTGGTGCCAAGCTGCACCTTGAGCAGTTTGTTGGCATGTCGGAAGAAGCCTCACCAGAGTGGGAGAAGCCGTTGGCACAGACTGGCCTCGAGAAAGAGACCGAGGCTTTTTGGAAACGTGTGCAGCAACAGCATCTGTATGGGGTACTACCAACGAGCAGACCTAGTCCAAAAGAAACAAAAGTAGCGTAATCTCAATCAGATCCTTTCCCCATGACGCAGAATTGATGTGGGGTCAATTGCGAGTGTAAACAGGTATTTGAGATGCTCTGCTCAATTTGCTGCACTGTCTGTACTGAGACGACGTGATGTGCATAGTTGGCAGGCCAACCTGTCATGCGATTGGCAAAACAGATATGGTAAGCCGATAGACCATCCTCCGCGCGAGGCACACAGCATATTCAGCTCAATCAGACCGCAATGAGGCGAGCTGACGGCTAGACCAGGGGAAAGAAAGTCATGACGATGCATACATAAATTTCCGAGAACGTCTAGAGAGCAGCAATTGGACCCAAGACCCCTTTCGTCTGAATATTTGGAAAGCAGTTTTTTTGGCTTCACGATTCTCGGAAATTACACTAGGAAGTAACTCCTATTGTGTTGTCAGATAGTCGGGAGGTAGACTCGCCTGGCCGACGGTAGTCGTAACGTCGCGATGTTCAAATACCGAGTAGCTCAAGATTGAGAGAGGAGAAAAGACTGTGCCTCAAGAAAATCTGGGCAAGGGTCAGGCCTGTGTTCGGGTTTTCATCATCGTTTCCAAATCAAGGTCCGAGTCCAAATTGGTCGAAGCAATAATGAAGCTCGCAACAGTCCCTATGGTGGTCTTAATGAGATTCGTGGCTGCAGTTTCAGCATCTTCAGATGTGGACAGTCGCAGTGCCACGGACAGTCTCAGCTTTATGGTGAACAGTATTAAGGCTTCTCTGAACGATGTCGGCCCGCTTGAGCAAGAGAAGTTCAAAGGCGACGGCAGTGAAGAGGTGAATCCAGTTCATCATTTTGGTTTCTAAATCTTTCTTGTCTCGCGCTAATCAGATATGCTTCCAGGCTCTCAAGTATGCAGGCGACTTCAAGATCAAGACGTCTTTAAAGTATGCCGTTCACCTTGTTGACGTTGGCAACTTCACGAGTTGTGAGGACATTGTGGGGCTTTTTGGACAGGTGAGAATGAATGTGGCCCGATGGTACGAGTTGCCTGTGCTGATGGATCGAAGTTGGGAGATGCATACGCAGCGACAACGGGTAGCGCTGTTGCTCTGGCTACTTCAGCACCCATGACGTCTAATCCAGCCATCTGGACAAAGTCGCCCCGAGGCGACATCAGCAGCTACCTGCGTGAGGTGGGCTTTTATTTCAATGTGCCGGTAAGTTGCCAGAGTAATTGTTATGGGTGCTGTCAGATTAACGCGGGTCTGAATTTTAGGGCCGGGTGAGACAGACTTTCAAGACATTGCCAGGTGTTATGCAGAAGCAATGTCCACAAGAGACGTCTACCATCGACTATGCTGCGGCAAAGATTGTGTCGGCGCTGGTGACATTGTCAGATGCATACGATGCTGAGGGTCAGCCAGGCCACAAGAGAAGAAGGCGATCACACACTCATAGGAGGCACAAGCGGGCCCACAAGCACAGGAAGCTCAGCAAGCGTAACAAGTCAGCAAGGCAAGAACATGTTATGGCTGCTTCCTGAGATTAGCCAACCGCCAGTTTTGATTGTAAGATGACAAAGAGGGCTTTTGGACGAGACACATACCTTCCTTCAGCCAGACACAGTGGACACAGGCTCTTCCCATATGTTTTGAATAACAAATTGTACGGATGCTTGGCGTTAGAGAGACCAGTATATAGCAAATGACATGTCGTTTCTTGTGTATTTCTTACAGCGCAGACGTGAAGTTGCCATCTGGAAGTTGAAGGCGGCACGAGTCAGGGCGAGGAACGACAAAGAACGTTCCACAGATGATCTTCGAGAAGTTGGACATACTTCCAGGGGAACAGGAAACACATGAAAGTTGCGCAAATGCCAAGTGACAGACTTTTCCATTAAAAATCCCATGTGCACAAGAGATATATGCGATGCTACAATGCCTAGCCATGCGATCTGAGCCGGGAGTAGACCCTTCGGCATCAATTATTAATTCCCGCGCTTTATAATATGCAGTCGTGTCATTAAATTCATGTCTTTTTTTCGCTTAGAAATTCGTTGCGGTGGTGGCATTTGGGGTGGCTGCAGGCCGATGAGGCTGATCGTACTTCTCCAGTCCGGTGGTGCCGTTTGTGCCGACAGTGTTCTCTGTACCCACACTTGCACTGGGCGCATGGGCCGGAGTGGCAGCCGAATAATGATAATCATCGTCAGCAATCTGACCATGCTTCTTGCCCCACAAGCGCCATGCAACAAAGGCGAGGGCGGCCAAGACGATTGCTCCACCTACTCCTCCAACGACCCCACCAATGACTTTCTTGCTCGAGTCACTCAAGCCCGAACCGCTGCTGCCTTCGTTGTTGCCTGAGTTGAGAGAAGCTTCAGGAGTGACGGTAGAATAGCCAGTAGTATGATAGACTGGGGTAGCAGACGTAAATACTGAGGTGACCCGCTGCCCACTGCTTCCGACAGTGAGGATTGTGGTGACAACTTCTACAGATTCGGTGCTGACTAGTGGTGAGCTTGTGACAGAGCTAGAGGCCAGGCTAGATGAGGTTGAAGAAACACTTTGACTAGTTGACGAGGGCTCTGCACTTGACGATGAAAGCAAAGAGCTTGTCGTCTCAACTGGTGTCGAGGATGGTGTCGTCGATGTGACGGGCACGGAGGCTGATGTAGATGGGGAAATCGATGTGATACTTGTGGTTGGGAATGGAGGTGATGTAGAAGTCTGCTGAAAGGTCTCAGTAAAGGTGTTGGATGACGTGGATGGTAGAGCGTCGCTGGGTGTATCTGAAGCAGAGGGAGTAGATGAGCGTACCTGGTCGGTAGGTGTGGAAGACTCAGCCGAGGACGTAGGTGCGCTTGTCGAAGAACTAGGAGTAATGCCAGTCCCCAAAAAGTTTTGCCGGCGTTCGAGGTCCTTTGCGAGAGAGGCCCAGTCAAAGGCTGTCGAAGAGACAAATGTGGCGAGGCAGAGAAGCGCAGCGCCAGATGAGTTTGGACGCATCGTTGCCGCCGTCGACCGAAATGATGAATTAACTGAGAAGAAACGCAGAGATTCAAAAGGTAGTAAGGAGAGATGCTCCTTGTTTTATTGCGGACATATAGGACGGTTGAACAGAAATGCTGGGAACGCCACTTTGCGGCTCAAATTTGCATGCAAATGACGATCAAGAATGGCCAAAGGGTGCAGCCCAAAAGAAGGAGAAAGAGCGAATGAGCGAGAGAAGGCAGCTACCAGAAACGAAGGGCAAGCACGACGTTTTGCGTGCAAGTTGACAGGTATAACTTTGGAAGAGAAAATAAAGGTAACTGCAAAAGAAGGTGAACAGAGGCAGAAACAGAGCAAAGACTGAAAGGTCCGGGTCACGCCAAAAACGTCCCGCCCGCCGCGCCGGGCATGGATTTGCTGCTGTATTTAGACGCTTTGCGGCATAGGGCGACGCGTGTCCATTGTGGCACTTTGATGGCTTGGTGTCAGCAGCCCCATTTCTGCCAGCCTTTTTCGTGTCAGAATAGATTCGGCTGGGCTGGTCAGCTGATTTTGGCCCTGCTTACTGCAACATGTGATGTTTACCAGGCTGCTCAAATTGTCTGAGAACAAGCAACAAGCAACTTTGTCTGCCGTGAGATGCCGCACGTGAGATTATACTTCTGTCATCAATTGCACCTCCAAGTCGGCGAATATCGCTTGACCATCTCCCAACGAAACCAAACACAAGATGAGCAGTATTTGTGCCAAAAGCTGGAAAAGGACGAACAGGACGAAAAGATTGTTTGCTAAATCAATGCAATTCAGATTGCAACAAAAACTCTCTTGATATTGAAGAGGATCAAACCAGAGGTTGACTTGTCTCAAAGTCGGGTAGTACATAGTGTACTATTCTGCAGAGAGCAAAACATGATATAAGGTCGATCAATCATCGCATGCCAAGTCACAGTCAAGGACATGTGGCTCTGACCAGAAACCATATCAGCAAAACGCAAGAGGGTTGCTTGTCAAAGTATACTGGGAGACGGACTGTTAAAATTCATTGATGGCACGTGTGAAAAAAGGCCCGCAACCCCTCACAAGAGTGCAGATGTGCCTAGAGGACCACCCGAAAAGACAAAAAGCCTATCCCTGATTATCATCATATCGGCGCACATCTTGGTCAAACTAGCCCATTACGATTGACGCTCCACAGCCAAAGACCCTTACAAGAGCAGATGTCGACGTCACAGTCTCTCCATCGTCGCCGTGGTCTCGTCGATCCGAATCTTGCTCCTCACCAAACCCAAACGGGAAATACTCACCACGGCCATGCAATCCCCTGACCATGACCAGCAAACACACAATTTTTGCTCCTTCACTGGACTCGTCCAAGCTGTGGCTACTCACTTGCCAAAGACGCTCTCTGCTCAATTTCATTTTTCCGTTCTACACGCTGGTCGTGCCGTCACTCCTTTGGAATAAACACGCTCTTTAGCATTACCCGCTACATCTTCCGCAAGCAGGTTCGCGAAGAACAATGCACTTCAACACATTCAACCTGTTTGCTGCGATTACACCCCTCGCATACGCCTTGCCTCACGCCAGCACCACCACTACAACAAAGCAACCGGCTTGTCTCGACTCTGTAATTGCACTTCCACAAGTTGCTCGCTTCACATCCCTGTGCACCGACAAGAATGTAATGCGCAGTGCTATTGAAACGAACTGTCTCCAGTCCGAGTCCGAGGCTGCACTTTCTGCGCTCCAATCGCTCTGTGCAGGCAAATCCGCTAGCCCAGACAATGCGCATTCAATGAGCCTTCAACACAGAGATCTCCTCTCAGACCTTGACTCAAGTCTTCCCGCCTCTGCTTCTGGTTCCTCTGATGCCAATCCTGCTACAAAGTCTCCGTCTCCCTTGGACGACATCGCATCTGCCGCCAGCCCGGCCTCTGTGATACAAGGTGTGGAATCAGGCATCAAGACCGCACCCGCGGCCCTCAAGAGTCTCGAGTCTGACGTTGAGTCTGCGCCGGTGGTTGGGGATGTCGCCTCTATGTTTAAGCCCGTTCTTGACGGTGTCGCCACTGCCGTTTCTGATGCGCCCAGTAAACTTGGCAGCGTTGTCTCTACGGCTCCAAAAGCGCTCGGCGGAGTCGTCTCCGCCGTGGCCGACGCTCCTCAGGTACTCGGAAGTGTCGTCAGCCAGGTGATGGCCACACCTACATCAACACAGCACAAACATGCTCTGTCCGAAATCTCACACCCCACGGCATCGCTCGCTTCTGCGACGCGCGCGTTCCCAGCAGGCCACGCTGTGCCAACGAGTGCTCTCTCTCGCTTCAACTCGCAGCAAGCGACTGGCACGGCTCCAAATGCACCCCTGCTCACAGCCACGGGTAGCCCCGCTGTGCCCAAGAATGGCACCGTCAAGCCTGCTATGGTTCCCACAACCGTGATGATGCACGATGGCGGTAAGGTCACGGTGACCGCGCCAGATGCCACGTCAACTGCGGCAGGATCCAACAACAGAGCTCAGGCGACTGGCGCTGCGGTCGCCGTGGTTGCTGGCCTCGCTCTGCTGCTCTGAGCTCATAACGCTGCGAACCTCAACTATATTTCTGTGCCTAACCTGGCAATCATTTTCTTACATCGCTATGCGCACACAAATGCTCTTTGTTCATTTGGCTTACTGGGGGTCAGCGGAGGGGATTCGATTTGAATTGAGAAGGGTTTGTCGGTGCTAGGAAATCCATAGAATCAAATGACATGTCGTCTGTATAGAAATGAGATCAATTATGCACACTTGGTCTTGAGCCTTGCAATCTTGCACCTTGTGATCTTGCTGAGATCGTGCAGGTAAAACCCAGAGCCCAACTTTGACACGTGCAATTCTCCATTGGCCTTGTCCTTACCACCACCACCCCCCTTTTTGCTCCCAACCAATCACGCTGCCGCATGCCTCCCACGAGGGCGGGCGCCGCATTCAGCCCATCAGCCACCACCACTACTACCACCACCATCTCTATCATGGACCAAATGCCGCCTAGATTCTCAGGCTGGGTGGTACCTTGCGGCTCATGGTGGAACAAGAGGTGAGCTTAGAAAAAGGATCTGCTGATCGCTTGAGAACTCTCAGAGCAACATACAAACATGACCACCTTGCTGCCTTTTCTGATTCCCGCTGAAGAAAAGAGGCACCATTAACAACCTCGAGAGGAATGACCAGCGCCGCAGCAAGCCTCGAACACGAACACGACCACGCAAAAAAAAGCACGGAGCTCAGCATAGAGGGAGATCAGGAGAGCTCGAAAGCGCAGCCACAGGTAGATTCAACTCGCTGCGATAAAAGCGAGACCAGAAAGAGAGGCCTCGTCATCTATCCCTATCTGGCCATTGGTATTGTCCTAGTGTGTATCGCAACCCTCGGCCTGACCATTCTGCCCAACATGCAGTGGAAGAATGCCTCAATCTTGATGATGCCATTTACAGGGCCCGCAGCGCTTGTAGGTGCGCAGACTAGTTCAAACAGTGAGGTGGACCTGTCCTGGCACGCGCCCAAACAATGGTCCGTCAACTCCCTCGCCTCGGCCATCAACAGCACGGGAACCTATGGCTTCATCTTCAACTCGAGCCAGACACCAGCTGGCGCGTCGTCATCTGCATACAATTGGTGCAATATGCCGCACGTGCATCCGGATTCGTATCCAAATGTCGACAAGTCTCGCTATCGTGACTACCAGCTCGTCTATGCTGAGGCCATACATCGACATCATAAGCGCACTCCATATGCATCCAATGCTTTTACAGTCGAACTGTATCCCTGGGACTGCTCCGATGCTCCCATCTTCGAGTACGGGCAACCATCTGCTTCACAATCGCACAATGTCAACCACTCCGCACGAGCCTTTTACGACGTGGACGCGGTGCAGCCCAATCCATTAAAGCACAGCGGATTCAACGGAAATTGTGCCTTTCCTCAGCAGACACGAGGCGGTCTAGACGACTCATGGCAGCATGGCCGTGATCTCTGGGGCGTCTATGGCGCGCGTCTGGGCTTGTTGCCACACGATGCATCGCCGCAGCATTTCCGAATTGCCGTCACCAACAATGTCATCACTAGTCAGGTCGCTGGAATGCTCCTGGGTGGCATGTTTGGCATCGATGCACCCTATCCGGTCCATGTCGAACCTCCGGACACTGCAGCGCTTGAACCAACCTACTCATGTCCTGCAGCGAAAACAGCATATGCCCAGTATGGTGTAGGGAGCAGTGTAGCCAACTGGACACGGCATCTTGAGGCATCAAAGCCCCTCTTCGAGCAGCTAGATGCTATATCAGGAGTTGATCCTTCGAGTACAGACTGGCACCAGAGCTGGGACCATTACTTTGACAATCTGAGTGCTAGACTGTGCCACAGCAAGCCCCTGCCATGCTCGGCCAATGATCAGAAAATGTGCGTGACGAAAGCCATGGCTGATGCCGTCTTCAGACTAGGAGAGTTGGAGTACTCGTTCATCTATCGCGACTCCCCTCAGAGCCTTGCCGCGAGTGTCGCAAGCTATGGGATATGGGTTGCCCAGCTTGCAGCGCATTTGCGCCAAGCAAGCTCATCTATGCCTGGGGTAAAGTATCGCCACAATGTTGCTCATGACGGCAGCATGAGCAGATTGCTCAGCATTCTGCAGCTCGACAAAATGGTTTGGCCAGGCATGGGCGCCGAACTTGTTTTTGAGCTCTACCGAAGCCCCTCCAAACAGTTCTTCGTGCGCATCCTGTGGGGTGGCCAAATCCTGCAGAGCTCGACCCCAATGCTCGGCAGAGCAGAGATGGTACCTCTGTCAAGACTGCTCCAGTATTTTGACGGCCTGGTTGGCGTCGACGGTGGTCTGATACCCAGCAAATGTGGTGTCTGAGCCAGTCCTAGTCGCAGGAGCTGACCTGTTTGTACTCAATGATGGCCGTGAAATGAACTTCACATAACCATGTCTTCGTCGCTGTCGCCTTCGCCTTGGCCATCATCCCCGGCCTCACCCCCAGCAGCATCGTCTTCAGCTCTTTCTCGTGCTGCGTCTTCTCTGCTTTTGCCTATTTTTCGTAAGCCGTCAACGACACCGCTCATGAACCCTCGAGACTCGCAAAGCTCCATAGCTCCAATCCCAGTAATATTCACTCCACTGATACCATCGACTTTTCCAACCCGACCGCGCACTTTGGCCATGCGAGCTTCGCGCAGATCTCGCAGCAGACGTCTTATGTTCTCCGCGTCAGGAATGTCTGAAGCAGCATCAGCCAGCAGGAGTTGGGACATGTCCAACCAATGGTAAGGCAGGCGGCCTTTGGTGGCTTCCTCCTGCTCCATTGACATGCCAGAACGCACGGCATTTGCATGTAGCCGATTTGCATGCTCCGCCGTATTCGTGCCGTCAAATGGCGGCGTCGGTGTTATCATATCGCTTGGAGTCGATGCAAGAGGTCTGGGCGGGGCAAGATCTGGCGCTTCGGTGAAGGCCAAACTGTCGGCAGTCTCACGTTCTAAGGCTTCAGTGAGGCGAGCTGCGTCCAACCAAGCTGGAGCGACGATGTCAGCCCGCCGTTGGCGTTTGAGGAGAAGTGCTAGCCATAGCGGCACAGAGGCACGATGTGGCGGATGAAGTGGCGGGGTGGCACCCTACAAAGCAATTGTCCTTGGTCAGCAAAGATGGAGTCTGTGGCAGACCGTACATAAAGTCAGCGCGTCGTGGCGACGTTTGACACGTTAAGTCGCGTTTGTTAGGATGATTCGGATCTCAGTGCGACAAATGTGGGGGACGGCGAAGTGGGCGACGTACGGAGAGGAGGGGAATGCTCTCGAGGCGCTGCCGGGGTATGATTGTGATTTCCTCCATCTCACACATAAAGGCGACTTCTGCTGGCGTGAAGCCATGAGCAAGCGTCTGCGCCATGTTTGTAGTGTACGTGTGGTTGGAGACGAGGCACAACTGTATGCGCTTATGCGTCTCCCTCGAGCGTGCGAGAAGTTGGTGCTTATTCCGGAGCGGGTGCTTGCCTGCTTCCGTCTGCCTTTACTCACTTTCCCAATCACACTGAATTGCCCTTCACACGCACTGTCTGAAGCTTTGAGACACAGCATTCAGGTCACATGTGGGGTATCAAGTCGCATTGAGCCTTCATTGGTGTATCGATCATGTCTCATCATCTCAAGCTAGCCACCCGAGTATAATACATTGCCGCTTGGATATCATGGCCCAGCCACAAACGTCCTTTTCCAGACATCACCCTCAGTCGTCGGTATCTTCCAACTCATAAACCAAATCCACTTGCTTGACAGGATGCAAAAGCATCGGGGGCAGACACATCCTACCCTCAACAGCCAATTCCCATTCCTCACCCCCTTTACCATCGACCCTATAACCAAGCCATCTCTTCCACAGTTTTGCGCCAAAGCCTGATTCGTCTTGGCTCCAGGTTGTGCCCTTCAGGTTGTTCTCTCGTCCATCACCAAAAACGCTCGTCCGACTGCCACCGCTGGCGCCATTTCGTCCGCCATTGTAAATGGCAGCAAGGTAGTCCACTGGCCATTGTCTGTCAATGTACACGGGCATCGGAACATAGACGGCCTTCAGCCCATGGTGCAGAGCTATACTAGCTGGCCACATTTCAGCAGCCATTGCGTGATGTGCCAAGGTCGTCTCGTGATGCATTGTTGCGAGAAGTCTTCGGCTGAGACGTGTGGTGGTACCCATAGAGGCACGACGAGGCACATCTGATGGGCTCGCACCATAGCCCTGGAGCTCCTCGGCCGGTTTCCAACCGGTTGATTCTGGGTTGAAGATTGGGCTGAAAGTAAGCAGGTCTGCGTCCTCACCAAGTCCCCACTCATAATGATCTTCGCGGTATGACGTTGGTGGTATCACACCTGCCCCTGGGGCCTTTAGCGACGCACCTGACACGGGTGCCACGGGTCCCCAGACTGGCTTTTGAGCTGGCTTCAGGTCCATTGCAGGGTTCTTGGTTTGGATGCCAAATTTGGCCCATAAATCGGGCTTGCTGGCTGAACTGCGCTCACTCTCCACACGCACCATCTGCTTGAAGTCTTCCCAAGAGCCGTGCTCGGCTGGAACATAGTAGCGAGCATTGCGCTCCCAAATACCTTTGCGTGGCTGTTTCCTAGCCCAGGCGCCAGATTTGACCAGTAAGTCATGAAGGTGTCCAGTATATCGCACATCCATCTCCCAGTTCCAAATGAAGGCATATTCTGGGTGTTCGTGCGCAAAATACTGCAATGGTAAAATCATGCTCCGATGCTGACCTTGACCTTGCCGTTCTTGTGTCTCACTCTCCTCAGGCATACCGTAAGCCAAATTCATCTGCCGATCTGACCAGAGAGTCGCCATGCCGTGGAACTCCTTGGGTAAAATAACACTCAGCAGACCCTCCTTTGACTCCTTGTCCGACCATATCTGCATGTCCTCGTCCGTCACATGTACCAAAAAGTGGACCTCGAATTGAGAGCCTGACTCTAGCGATAACTCAGATATTAGGGCGCGTAGGAACAGAATGTCCTCAGCATCGTAGGTGTAGTCAGACCAGGTCTGAATGATGAAAGCCGTTCGATCCAATTGGGGGGCGCTTTCCTCACTACTAATATTACTTTCGATTCCATTGTTGGTATCAGTACTCCTCTGACTCAGTTCTCTCGTTTCTCGGAATCTTCGACGATTTCTCTCAAGACATCGCTGCTGAAGCTCGGCCCATCTGATTCCACGATAGTCGATCTGACCATTGTCTTCCCAGACTCGATCAGCGTCTTGAATGTCACCCTCCATACCAGCACTGGTACCGCCATATTTTCTGCTGTATCCTAGCCCATACGGACCAAGGCGGCCGAACCGATCGAGGCAAATATTGTTGTGTAGTTCCAATTCGTCAAAGGATCCGACAACATGGTCTGGAAATCCTGTTGGTATACCATCATAGACGTGCAGCTTAGGTGGTCGAATCGTTTCGTTCTCATCCAGAAAGCATTCAGAGATGGCCGTTAAGTCAGTGGCGTTTATAGCAAAAGGCCGGCTCCTCATAGGCAAAGTGGGCACCCGATCGTCATTTCTCGTCGCAATAACTGAGTCGGTATCATCATGGCTGCCTATAACTTTCTTTATAGCTTCAAGAACTTCCTCTGGCCTGCCGGGATACTCTGCAATATTCAAATCCTTTTTCACCAGTTTCCTCAAGCCTCCGAAATATCGCTCAAGGGCTGGGAACTCCTGCCAGACAGGCGGCCTTGTATGCGGGGCGCTGGACGCGACAGCTTTTGTTGAAGACCGGCCCATCAATGTCAAGGCCAAAGCAGTGACTATCAGAATTGAGCCAAGCACTGCAGTGAAGAGAATGTTGAAGCGTTTCCCTGATATGGTCTTATCATTGTATGCCCGTGATGGCTGCCGTGTTGCTCCATGTCGTGGCTGAAGCATAGCCTCTTCAGAACCATAGGAGCCCGACGATGATCGCGAAGAATGTTCTGATTGCCATTCTTCATCTTCATCCAAGTCGTAGCGTTTTTCTAAATCTCGAGTGTCCGCAGTCCGTTTGTAGTTTGGTATTCGCCATTTCGGTCGAGCTACTCTGAGAATTCGGAACGCAGGCATTGCAGCTCGCTCAGTTATGGAGACGGAGTGTTAATGTGAAATTTATCATTGGTAAGCTGAAGGTGTCATGAAGTTTGGTCCTTGTTACCGCCTCTGCCGCTGTAGAGGTGGCGTGAACAGCTGCTGTATGGGAGGCCATTAACCCCCACTAACAACAGGCTCGTCGGCCCAGCAACCACTTTACGCGCTTTTGCCTGACATTTTCATTCCGCCCCGCGATCCTACGCGTCGGACGGCCAGGTGCAGGCGAAACTCTCTCTTAAAAGAGCATGACGGTCTCTTCTCAGGTCTGTTTGATTGCTTCAATCCAATTATACTGTTCTAACAACAAGAAATAGATCCAAAACCAACCTATCCCAAAAGACCTCCCGTTCCGCATCGTCTCACGCACCATCGGCAAAGGTGCCTATGCCTTTATACGCAAGGCCTGCCCCATTCAAGCGCCGACACCCGTGATAGCAGTCAAGTTCATCAACAAAGAGCATGCCTACAAGCTTGGACGCGTCAAACCCAAGCAGCTTCAGGCTGAGATAGCCTTGCACAAGCATGTGGGAACGCACCAGAATATCATCCAGTTTCTGGCGACGGGCGAGGACGAATATTGGACATGGATAGCCATGGAGCTGGCTGAGGGTGATCTCTTCGACAAGATTGAAGCAGACGCCGGCGTAGGTCAAGACATTGCTCACTTTTACTTCTCCCAACTCATAAGTGCCGTCTCCTATATGCACTCAATGGATGTGGCCCATCGCGATATCAAACCGGAGAATCTGCTTCTGGCAGACGGAGATTTAAAACTCGCTGATTTCGGCCTGGCTGTCTTGTTCGGCTACAAGGGCCAGAAGAAGCTGTGTACCACCGTATGCGGCAGTCCACCCTACATGGCTCCAGAAGTGGTGCCTCAAGGCGGTTTCAACGGCCAACGGACAGAGCCGTACGTGGCCAACAAGGCAGATATCTGGTCTTGCGGTATCGTGCTTTTTGTCTTGCTAGTGGGCAATACTCCCTGGGATGATCCAACTCGAAACAGCTGGGAGTACAGCGACTACCTTCAGAATGGACCAGTGGACGAGCTCTGGACCCGCATACCGCACAGCGCCCTGTCTTTACTAAAAGGCATGCTTAAGGTTGATCCAGCATCGCGCATGAGCCTGGAGGAAGTGCGTCGACACCCTTGGTTCACAAGACCGAATCCTCATCTGAGGTCAGATGGTCGAGCAGCAAATCCAGTTGGCCTGGCCACCCAGATGCTGGAGTCGCTCCACATAGACTTCAGTGCTGACCCAATGGAAATGTCTCAACGGCAGCGCCATTCACAGCCTGCCGCTGCTGGAGACGCAATGGACGTTGACGCCCAGGAGCAGTCGAACCGCGTGGCTCTGACTCAGCCAGAAACCCCAGTGGTAGAGACCACTTTCGATTGGGAACAGCCAGCTCGCGCAGCGGTAGCTCGTGACGGCATCAGCGCCTCTCAACCAATCGGTGCAGCCTATGGTGCAGGGCCGGCAATGAACATGGGCGATCGTTTCCTTGACGATCCGGCATTGTCTCAATTTGCACCAACACCGAGCGTACCTCTGTCACTAACACAGCAAGCTCGCCATTTCAGAGACATTGTCCCTGAACATTCGCTCGCGCGCTTCCTGTCATTCATGGACTTTGCTCTGTTGATGCCGCTGCTGTGTGAGGCTTTGGGTCGTCTGAACATCCAGGCTTCCGTCACATTGGGAGATGGGAATGCAGCTTACACCTCCAGCAACGAGGGACTAGGCGCAAAACAGTACATTCAGGTGAAGACGAGAGACACGCGAAATTGCCTGCTCGTCGGCACCATCGTGGTGGAGCGATTGGAGCAGCAGGTGCTCGAAGTACGCTTCATGAAGGCCAAAGGAGACCCACTGGAGTGGAGGCGCTTGTTCAAGAAGGTTGCGATCTTGTGCAAGGACGGCATAATTAGGCCAGACTGATAAGAGGGAAAGAACTGGAACTGAGAAAAGTTGAATTTGCATTTACTATTGTACTGCAGAAGCGACGACGGCATATCTAGACTTTGGCGTTCTCACGGGATTTAGCATTAAGCCATTGAATAGCATCAGTACAAAGACAAGGCAACTAACACGTTTTCAAGAGTCACAGCAGTCATTAAAGTAGTGTGGACTGGCATGAATCACAGATCGCCCTTTGTTTCTGCGGCGACCTCATCACGCCCGTACGCAGGTCTGCGCACCGCTTGTTGAGAATCCTTTTTGATTTGGTATTTTCTGTCGTCGGGCTAACACTCGGTACACCTGTCTCCTCGCCTCCCCAGCCATGACCCTCTCTACTCGTTCTCCACCACAGTCGTCTGCAGGCCCTTGGGGTTCTTGACGTTGACGGCCTGCACGTAGCTGTACAGCTTCTCCTTGGCGCCCTCCTCGTCATTGCGGCGGCGAGAGATGCGCACACGCAGCCTGTACGGCACGCCCTTGATGCCCTGCTCCCACACCTTCTTGTTCAGCAACGGGTCCAGACGGACATCACGTGTTTGCTATTTGCTTTTTGTCAGTCGTTGTCCGTACAATACTCGCGTGAGTAGAAGCAATCTCGAAAGAGCGCTTCCGCAGAACTAGTGACGAGAGAGAGAGAGAGAGAAAGAGAGCGTACCATTTGCTTCTGGGCAAAAGCCTTAATCTCCTTGATAGCGCGGGGTGCTCGCTTCTTGAACTGAACGCCGAATACCTGCATGTCTTCTTTTAGCAATTCATTCTTCCACAAAGTCATGCGCATTTTCAAGAAATGGACGAGAGCGGCATACCCTCTTGTGCAGGTGGATTGTGTATTCGCGGGCGACCACGTCCTGAAGGGCACTGCGGCCTGCTGGCTTGCCTCCTGGTGCTTTGGCCTTGGAAGACATTGTGTATGTGAATGGCGATGAACGGGTGGAAAAATAATCTTTCAAGGTCGTGCACCCGGCTTGGTGTGGGATCTCAAAATGCGTGAAATCGACTAGTCTGTTTTTGGTATGGTCATCTCAGTCACGTACAAAAGCGTAGTCTCACTCAACCTCTTTTCTTGGCGTGTGCCATTGAATTGGTCAGGTCTAGCATTTTGAGCATGACCGCTGTGTTCTCTTCAATGAGACAACAGAGCCACAATTGAAACCTCGATTCTTGGAGCCCAGGCTGGGCCGTTCGAAGTAACCATGGCGAATGAGCAAGTCAAGAAACAGGTGCCGGCCTCTTTGCTACTCCTTGGCTGTACTCCTGCTTTAGTGGCCTGTTTGTCCTGGGCCTGGGCCAAGACTGTAAGCGATGCCGTCGAACAACAATATCTCGTAAGGCACCGCAATAAAATTCTTCAAACCAAAAGTAAATCCTCTGACGAGTAGTCCTAGGACGAGGTATTCCATATTCCACAGGCTCAAGCTTATTGCCACGAAAATTGGAAGCAATGGGATTCCAAAATTACGACTCCTCCAGGAATGTAAGATGAATGTGCAAAGAGGATCTACCTGGCTCTGATTTTACTTCTAGCTATATTATTTCGTGGCTCTTATCGAAAGCTGGCCTGCTGGATTGTACTGTTCGAGATCTGCGCGGTATTAATGGATTTTTATGGTTCTGGGCATGCATATCTTTAACCCAAATCATGTCATGTCAAGCGAAAAGCGATCCTAGCTTTCAGGAGCGCGTTCAGAGGGCACATACTGTATTCAACATTTGTCTTTTCCCGTCCATCTTCTTTTTCTCGGGACTGTATTACACGGATGTCGCGTCTACCGCAACTGTCTTGGGTGCAATAGGATATTTTTACGATCACCACCCCGGCGTAGGTTTCTTTCTATTTGGACTGGCTTCGCTCTTCTTCCGCCAGACCAACATATTCTGGGTTGCTTTGTTCCCAGCCGGCCTGAATGTGGTCTCACAATTGCGTGGCCTTCCGGATCAAGACCTGTTCGATCCACCAGTCGCAAGAGCATCTGCACTTGACTATGGTAAAACAATTACATCAATTATTACAAATCTGTTCAAACTTCTAGCCAGAAGTGCTCAAGATTCTGGAGTTCTGTTCAGTCTCGTCAAATCATTTGCATCGTTTGGAGCTCTGCTTACGCTTTTTGCGGGCTTTGTTGCCTGGAACGGTAGCGTGGTGCTAGGAGACAAGTCAAATCATGTTGCGACGATTCACTTACCTCAGGTGCTTTATTTGTTTGCATATATTTCCTTCTTTTCGCTTCCCTTGATAGCACCTACGATGCTTGCCGCAATGACGCCAAAATCAATTCGACCAGCTATGCTAGGACGATTTGCCAGCAAGATTAGTCTGACAACCTTTATGGCGGCATCGTTACTGACTATTGGATTTGCGCTTCCTGCCATCCACTTTAATACCATTATTCATCCATTTACATTGGCAGACAACCGACACTATGTCTTCTACGTCTTCCGCATTCTTCGACTCTATCCGACTCTCAAATACGCTGCAGCTCCTGTGTACATAATATGCGGATGGGCGCTCATCCAGATTTTGGGCTTGCCTAATCGTCCTCAAGGTGACTCGCAGCAGAAGAAAACAGACAAAGAAACCCCTAACGACATTGAGGAGGACAGTGTACGCATCAGCTACGTGGTTGTGTGGTTCGTGGTCTCGGCTCTCTGCCTCATCTCGGCACCTCTAGTCGAGCCGCGCTACTTTGTCCTGCCCTGGATCTTCTGGCGGCTGAGAGTGCCGCATCTCGAATCGAGCACGGCCCAGGCAGACGGCCACAACGACAACAACAACAAGTCTGCTTGGTCATGGCGCCACCTGCTACACCCAGACTACCGTTTGTACCTGGAGACTGTCTGGTTCATGCTCATTAATGCAGTAACGGGATACATATTCTTATACCGAGGGTTTGAATGGCCCCAGGAGCCTGGTAACGTGCAGCGCTTCTTGTGGTGAAGGCGTGCAGATCCTTTCTGAAAGAAATGTTTATCTAGCTAAGACTGTACTTTTCCATAGAAGGGGACATGTCCACCTCGAAAGTGTCGCGTCAAATGATTTTCCCGAATTCTTTTTCGTTTCTCAAGCACGGCTGAGCTTTTCGCCAGCCTCTTCCTTCTGCAACCCGTATTTCTTGAGACGGATGCTCTGGATGCCAATGAAGCCGGTCGTCTCCTCGGGTCTAAAGTCCTCGAGGCTATCCATGCTGCTCTCCTCCATGCTGTACAGGCGCTCCGTCTCGGAGCTGCGACCCAGCACACTGGCGGAACCCTTGTACAGTCGCAGTCGCACCTGGCCGTTGACGCGCTTCTGCGACTCGAGCACGCTGGCCTCGACGAACTCGCGTTCGGGTGAAAAGTAGAGGCCATTGTACAGGATACGGCTGTAGGCTGGCGTCACAAACTGATCTCGCAGGGTGCGCACTTCGCGGTCCATGACGAGTCCCTCAATGTCGACGTGGGCAAGGCGCAAGATGGTCATGGCGGGCGAATCGTAGCAGCCGCGGCTCTTGAGACCAATGTAGCGGTTCTCGACAATGTCAACACGGCCGACGCCGTGGATCTTGCCGATCTTGTTGAGTGCGGTGAAGAGCTCAACCGATTCAGTTATCGTCTTGCCATCCAGTGTGAGTGAGGTGGGTATGCCCTTCTCGAACTTGATTGTTAGGTCGGTTGGGGTGTCGGGAGCCGAACGAGGGTCGTCAGTCATCTTCCACATATCATCCGGTGGCGATGTGGCTGCATCCTCGAGGATGCCGGCCTCGTAGGAGCAGTGTGCGAGGTTCTCGTCCATGGACCACGGCTTGGCTTTTGTAGATGTGACGGGGATGCCAGTCTTGGCAGCATAGTCGAGAAGATCGTTGCGACCAGCGAACCGGTTGTAGAATTCAGGTAGACGCCATGGAGCAATCACACGGATAGAAGGCTGTCTCTTAGGTTAGTTTGTCTTCGCATGTGTCTGGTTGCGGTTGAACACACACCTGGATGGCATAAAAGGCCAGCTCGAACCGGACTTGGTCGTTGCCCTTACCGGTACAGCCATGGCTCACGGCAATGCAGCCTTCCTGCTGGGCCACACGCATCTGGGCACGAGCAATAACGGGTCGTGCGAGGGATGTGCCCAGCAGATAGCGGTCTTCAAAGATGGCATTGCACTGCACCGCGCGATAGCAGAGCTCGTCGACGAATTCCTTGCGCAGATCCTCGACCACCATCTTCAGGGCGCCGACCTTGAGGGCTTTCTGCTCTGCAGCCTTGAAATCCTCTTCCTGGCCTACGTTGGCGCAGAAGCACACGACATCGTAGTTTTGCTCGAGCAGCCACTTGAGGATGCACGATGTGTCAAGGCCACCAGAATACGCGAGGCAGACCTTTTCCTTTGCCATGATTTGGAGATTTAGTTCCTGAATAATCGAAGCTTTAGGTGAACTATGCAGAGAAAATTTGGTAAACAGGATATTTGCCGCGGATAAGGGTGGTCAAAACTGTATACAGTGGGAGTCAATCACTTGGCGTGCCCGTGAGACTTTTTTTTTTCCTTTTCCGCAATGCGTCACAGCGGGAGGCTTAAGGCCGAGGCCGCTCGACGCCCATTGGAATTTCAGCGGGCGGTACCTGAAATCAGAATAGGCCCACCAGTGCTTCAATCAATTCATACTTTCTTATAAAAGGAACCGGAGGGCAGGACGCATGAAAACACACTCTATTGTGCGGGAAAAGTCCCCCGGTACCAATCAATAAAGGTCATGCGAGCGGCTAGGGAGCTTATTGATAGTCACCAAGGGGTTACAACGAGTTTGGATGTGTGCAGCAAGAGAAGCGAGATATATCTTTGAATTGACTTTCGTTCGTTTGAGGACAAGTTAGCCGTCAACAGTCTATGTATGGCATAAGAGCGTTATCAGGATGAGACATGGGAAAGAGATTGGTACAAGGCCGTGACCGAGCAAAGCAAGCATGTGAATAGCATGTCTTGCCACGTCTTTCCGACCATGACATTACAGCGACACAATGAAACCCATAGACGAAACTTATAACGACAAGGACAGAAGGGCTTCAACATGTTCAGATACCACGTTAGGCTAGACCTATATCTTGAACAGTGGAGACGATACCAGCCGTTCATCAATATTGAACGCCAGTAAGTCAAGCCATGAATGGAATGTTTGACCTTCCATGCTTCTGCATTTGATCGTGCACTATCTCTTGCAAAGCCAATGACTTAGTTGGTCAAATGTAGTTAGGCATGATCGTTGTACCAGCTTTGTCAGCACAGCAGAAGGTCCAAATGGGCAAATATGCATTTCTCGAAGATGTAGAATAACTCTTCACCTCGGTCCAGTGGCATCTGCAGGCTGTACGTCTGGGCCAAATGCGAATGATCAATCTTGTCCTGAGAATTTTCGTATCTAATAGCAGGAGCCGATAAGGAAAAAAGAAAGTCGGCGCGTGCGTCTTAGCAGAAAAAAAGCGGCGCTTGGCCCGTGCTCAGAACATTATTCTTTTCCCGACCGCTTCACACTTTGCTTCTCTTACCCATTGACTCATCCACACGCCTGCACACCTCTCGCAGAGCTCCAATACCTTGTTG
Organism: Erythroxylum mucronatum; assembly: GCA_027563825.1. NCBI lineage: Eukaryota > Viridiplantae > Streptophyta > Magnoliopsida > Malpighiales > Erythroxylaceae > Erythroxylum > Erythroxylum mucronatum. The sequence goes on along the minus strand of JAOSBP010018595.1, from coordinate 214,805 downwards.
CCCGTGTCCTTGAAAACGGGGCCAACTCGCATCATGGCGGTTGCAGGGCGAATTGTGCGTCGCGCACCAAGCTTGCTTTCTTTGTGCACGCGCACGCCGACCTTGGGCAGATCCTTTACTGTTGGCACGACCATCGCACCCACACGCTCCCTATGGCTCAAACCTCAATCTCGCTTTCTGTCAAGCTCGAGAGTCGCCAGAAATACGACCGAGCAAGCTCCAAATGCTCGTGCCTACCTCGAGAGCGGCGCCGTCGCCGGTGCACGGGACCTGGTCGATGTGAAAAAGGTGCTGGTCATCGGATCCGGCGGTCTCGCAATTGGCCAGGCAGGCGAGTTCGATTACTCGGGCTCCCAGGCTCTCAAAGCCCTGAAGGAGGCTGGAGTCAAGTCTGTGCTCATCAATCCGAATATTGCGACTATCCAGACTGCACATGTGCTCGCTGATGAAATTTACTATCTGCCCGTTACGCCCGAGTACGTCACGTATGTCATTGAGCGAGAACGGCCAGATGGCGTCTTCCTAAGCTTTGGCGGACAAACTGCTCTGAACCTTGGCGTGCAGATGGAGAGGATGGGTGCATGGGAGCGCTACGGTGTCAAGGTCCTCGGAACCAGTGTCAGGACTCTGGAAGTTTCAGAAGACCGCGACCTCTTTGCAAAGGCGCTGCACGAGATCAACATTCCCATTGCAGAGTCGACTGCCGTCAGTACCGTCGATGAAGCGCTGGTCGTCGCCGACAAGATTGGCTATCCCATCATTGTCCGCGCAGCTTATGCTCTGGGTGGCCTTGGCTCGGGATTTGCCAACAATCCGGATGAGCTTCGTGATCTGTCGGCTCGCTCGCTCACCCTTTCGCCTCAGATCCTTGTCGAGAAATCGCTCAAGGGCTGGAAAGAAGCAGAGTATGAGGTGGTCCGTGATGCCGCCGACAACTGTATCACCGTCTGCAACATGGAGAACTTTGACCCTCTTGGCGTTCACACTGGTGACAGCATCGTCGTCTCTCCAAGTCAAACTTTAAGCGATGAAGAGTATCACATGCTGAGAACTGCCGCTATCAAGATCATCCGCCATCTGGGGGTGGTTGGAGAGTGCAACGTGCAGTATGCCCTACAGCCCGACGGCCTTGACTACCGCGTCATCGAGGTTAATGCCCGTCTTTCCCGCTCCTCTGCCCTCGCGTCCAAAGCCACCGGATATCCGCTTGCATATACTGCTGCAAAGATCGGTCTCGGTCATACCTTGCCAGAACTGCCAAACGCTGTGACGAGGACGACGACGGCTAACTTCGAGCCTTCCCTGGACTACATTGTTACCAAGATCCCACGCTGGGATCTGAGCAAGTTCCAGAACGTCAAGCGCGACATCGGAAGCGCTATGAAGTCTGTTGGCGAAGTCATGGCCATCGGCAGAACTTTTGAGGAATCCTTCCAAAAAGCCATTCGTATGGTCGATCCAAAGTTTGTTGGCTTCCAGGGAGATGAATTCGAGAATTTGGATGATGTGCTTCAAAACCCGACCGACAGACGCTGGCTTGCTGTCGGCCAGGCTATGCTCTACGAAGGATATTCTGTCGACAAGGTCCACGAGCTGAGCAAGATTGACAAGTGGTTCCTGTACAAGCTCCAAAACATTGTCGATTGCAAGAATGAGATGGAGGCTATTGGCAGCCTCTTTGGCCTGAAGAAAGATATCCTCCTGCATGCCAAGAAGCTTGGTTTCTCGGACAAGCAGATTGCAACAGCCGTCGGCTCCACGGAGGATGAAGTGCGAGCGCGTCGAAAAGGCTTTGGCATCAAACCCTGGGTCAAGCGTATCGATACTCTGGCTGCTGAGTTCCCAGCTGATACAAACTACCTTTACACCACCTATAACGCCTCATCGCATGATGTTGAGTTCACCGATCACGGTACTATTGTCCTCGGAAGTGGCGTGTATCGCATTGGTAGCTCCGTCGAATTCGATTGGTGTGCCGTCAATGCGTCGCTATCTCTCAAAGACATGGGAAAGAAGACGGTAATGATTAACGTAAGTTTGACCGCTTCATTGACTGGAAAGACCTTCTTGCCAATATTGAGCTAATGGTATGACAGTACAATCCTGAAACTATGAGCACTGATTTCGACTACGCCGATCGGTTGTACTTTGACGAGTTGAGCTACGAGCGCGTCATGGACATTTACGAGATCGAATGTGCCGCTGGTGTAGTTGTCTCTGTGGGTGGTCAGCTTCCACAAAACATTGCCTTGCGCCTGCAGGAGACGGGCAAAGCAAAGGTGCTGGGTACTGATCCAAACGACATCGACAAGGCCGAGGATCGCAAGAAGTTTTCCTCCATTCTGGAATCCATCGGAGTCGACCAGCCCGCATGGGAAGAGCTGACCTCGTTCGAGGACGCCAAGGCCTTTGCCAACAAGGTCGGCTATCCCGTGCTTGTGCGTCCTAGCTACGTGCTGTCTGGTGCTGCCATGACAGTCATCCACAAAGAGGAAGACCTGAAGGAAAAGCTTGTCGCAGCGTCCAATGTCTCGTCAGACCATCCCGTCGTCATCTCCCAATTCATCAGCGGCGCCGAGGAAATTGACGTTGATGCCGTGGCCTCAAACGGCAACCTGCTGATTCATGCCATCTCTGAGCACATTGAGCCTGCCGGTGTCCATTCGGGAGATGCGTCTCTTGTTTTGCCTCCTGCAAATCTCGATTCCCGCACCCTTGAGCGTGTCAAAGAGATCGCGCAAAAGGTTGCACAAGCGTGGTCCATCACAGGTCCATTCAACATGCAAATCATCAAAGCCCCTGCAACCGACGGCGGCGAGGCTCCACTCAAGGTAATTGAGTGCAACCTCAGAGCATCTCGCTCGTTCCCCTTCTCATCGAAAGTGCTTGGAACAAACTTCATTGACGTTGCAACCCGTGCGCTCGTGGGCCGCGACGTTCCGGAGCCCGTTGACCTCATGGCAGTGAAACGCGACTACCTGGCAACCAAGGTGCCTCAGTTCTCGTGGACGCGTCTTGCTGGTGCCGATCCTTACCTGGGCGTGGAAATGGCCTCGACTGGCGAAATGGCAACATTCGGCAAAGACCTCACAGAGGCCTACTGGACTGCTGTGCAATCAACCATGAACTTCCGTCTACCTCTCCCAGGTGAGGGCATTCTCTTCGGCGGTGACACTTCCGTGGCAGCGCTAGCCGACATTGCAGCGCACCTTCGGCCCCTTGGCTACAAGTTCTACGCGGCCAACGCTGAAGTCAAGACCTTTTTGGAGAAGGCCGCCAGCGAAATTTCTGGCGGCGACAACGTTCCGGTGGAGGTCATCGAGTTCCCCAAGACAGACAAGCGAGCACTTCGGGAAGTGTTCCAGAAATACGACATCCGTGGCGTGTTCAACTTGGCCAAGAGCCGAGCAAGCAGCCTTGTAGATGAGGACTATGTTATGAGGCGCAATGCTGTCGATTTTGGTGTTCCGCTATTTATGGAGCCCAAGGTGAGTACTGGTCCCTGTCTTCTCTATATATCTTTGCTGACAAAACTTCAGACGGCAGTACTATTCGCGCGCTGCATGGCGGAAAAGATACCCTTGCGAAAGGAAGGCGAGGTGCCCAGCGAGGTCAGGAGGTGGAGCGAGTTTATTGGAGGCAAACCATTGTAGAGAGTCTCTCTTGTTCGCAATTTTGACCAGGCATGACTCGCTGCACAGTGCTCGTCTTGTTTGACAAAAGAGGCCAGCAGAGATTGGCCAAGATGACTCGTCTAAAGGAAGGAAGGGCGACGTCGCGCAGTCGTAATTGTTCCTTCTTACGTCTTTCCTTTACTCCAATATATAGAGAATTCCCTCTTGCGGGACTATGCATCTATTTCTTCATTTTCATCTGCTCCGACATCTTACTGTATCTAATCTTGTCACGCTGACTTCGGTCTACCTGTCTTGTGACGGCGCACCACCGATTTAGCTCGACTTTATCAATGCCACACCAATACTCATCAGTCGGGATGCTGAATTCAGACCCTGGTATATACCGGCAGAAAAAGCTGTGAGAATCACAAGAGCAGCACCATCTGAGTTCCTATAAGTAGAGTGATGTTCACAGGCATTGGCTTGGGAATAGCCAACAGGAACTAAGCTGCTTGCGAAATAGGCCATGGGCAATACTGCAAAACTTATGATCAGCCGCGTATAGTCACGTGGATTCGCGAAATGACCACATTTGTGGCGCGTGCGCATCATATCCGAAAAGGGGGGGTCGCCGCACTAGTAACGTGTCTCGCCTCTTTTCTGCCATTTCCCTCGGCCTCACAACGTATACCCCAGGTTTCAGCCTCTGTCTGGCCTCTCTGTATGTCATCTAGAGCCTACGAAAGGAAGAAGAAGTGCTGCGCCTACTATGCGCGCGTGGGCAGGCGGCAGTAGCAGCATTCCTTGATCTCTACATTGACCTCGACATTGGCGCTTTGCTGCAATCTTAAAATTATCCTCCTTCCCTCCCTCGATGGAGACGGTCTTATCCGACGAGTCGCCACTGGCGGCCTACCTCGAAGGTGCGCAGAACGTCTAATGCACAAAACATATGATCTGATGGTCTTCCAGGCAAGGGTGAAATGTCTCACGATGACGAACTTGACACTCCTCCGTCTCCCCCTCTACGTCCCTCCTTCGCACCTCGCTCCCTCCATTCCATGAAAAACCACATCTCCGGGCTTGTGCCAGTGCACATATCTCGCAGTCGTTTCCTCTCAAGAGTGCGAGATGCATATGCCGTAAGTCATGGCACGGCTCCCGCTGTACCACAGAGCTCTAATCTGAAGTAACCAGGCCGCCGTCACCTCTACACTAGGGAACGAAGACAATGCTCGTTTTCTGGAGCATTTCCGATATATCATCATTGCATCCCAGTTACTGGACGAGCATGTAGGCCCTGTCGTGGCGCAAGGTTGCGCCAGAGGGGCAAGCGATCTGGCACACGCGTCGCGACCCATTTCGTTTGCTGGAGCCGCTGTCACGGCACTGGCGGCCTTCGTCCTCGTCTGGGTCATCAACTGGACTCGGGGTGGCCGGGCTGCCTCGTTCTTCTGGGGCAGGGTCGCTCTGTTGTGTCTCATGACTGTGACCGTCACTTTCATGCTATATGCCTACAGCAGACGACAGTGGTTGAAGTATCTGCGCACACAGGCGGTTGATGCCGCAAATTCATTCACAGATCAGATTCGTGGCTTTGAGGCTGCGTCAACCAGCGCCATCACCCTGATCCAAGAAGTTGAGCTCGTGTCTCGAGGTTATCGTCTCAGCACACCGTTGCCACCCATCTCTCGCCTCGAGGGCAACAGCACAGACCGCAGGTGTGCCAGGTTGCGCAGAGAACTATCCAAAGCGTACAAAGCCGCCATTGAATCAAGCATCACCGCTATCGTCGGTCTGGGCCAAGTTCTTGACCACAACGATCTCGAGCGTTTTCTCGAGGTCTACGACATCAAATGGCAAGACCTGGAAGAAGCTCGGCTGGGCTTCAGTGATGTCGACGACGCGGAGCGGGACTCGATTAGAACACTGAGGGTTCATCAATTCCGACTCAATGTGTTGCGTCGCCTGATGATGTGCTCCCTACTGTCAATTCCTGCCACTGGTCGCAGGTCCGACATTGCGAATTGGCGCACCGCCGTCATCGAAATGGATCGCCTAGGCAGCCTCTTAGCGACTGTGTCAGGCCACCTGTCCCGACATGTCAACAACGAGGATCTTCCTGTGCCTCCTTCACCTACCACTTCTTCGCCAGCTCGCCACACGCCACAACAAGCGCACATCCATTCACAGGTGCGGCGCATCGCCACTCTGACTACATCAATACGCGCACTGCAGGCAAAGCTGTACTTGTTACGGGAGGACTCGACAAAGGCGTTGTCTTCTTCTACTTCAGAGTCAGACGTCAACACAATGTCTACAAGCCTGAGAGAGCAGTACGAAGCGCTTGGATCTGACCTGGCGGCGCTCATGTCGGCCTGGGAGGCCGGCAAGACTGCGCTGCAGCAGGACATCAACCGACATTCGCGACGAGTTTCGCGCAGTGGCAGCTTGTCTGTCAACTCAAACGTCTGGACTAATGGGCCATTCATGCAATCGCCAATGACTCCGCAGACCCCAAAGAGCATTGGCCTGGGCCTTGCAAGCCTTGTCGAGGATCGACGAGCGGAGGCGCTGCGACGACTGAGCGGTGAACATGACGACCAAGATCTGCCCCTGTCGCCTCCCGCGACTGATGATGGCAACAACTATTCAAACAGCGACGCCGAGTCTCGGGATGAGGTCTACGAGGCCGTCTCGCTACCCAGCATATCTGAGCGGAGTAGCATGTCGCGCGAGCAGCGAATCGCCAAGATGAAGCAAGAACGTGCCACCAAGGCGCAGGAGAGAGAATCTCGCGATGCCGGCCTCAACATGGTCAAAGAGCTCAAGGGCGTCATCCGCATGCGGCCCCAGAGAGTGGCGTCTACTGCTTCTCGTCAGAGCGATCCAATCGCCTCGTCATTCGTGACGCCAGCACCCTTTCACGAACGCATTTCCAGTCTTTAGAAGCATCATAGGCGCATGGATTGCCTCATTGTTTTCAGCTTTGCAGCATGGCGCACGGGAATGATGCCAACGATAGTGCATGACTTTTGGGAATAGAAGCTGAGAAAAGGAGGCTCAGGCGTCTTTTTCTCTTCGACCTGATGCCAAATGTAGAAGTAGTTGGGACGCGCAAAGATAGTCGCTTTGATACCCCCTATTGCTATTGGAATATACGAGTTCATAACATTAGATTGCCATGCTTCATCATGCATGTCGTACGTGCACCACGCATTGTCCCTGTTTAGGCTGAAGCATTCGCCTGTTGGACAAAACCTTGTCAATGATTTTCCTTGCTATGTCGAAACGATGACGCGTTCCAATCACTCTTGCCTCAAATTAGAAAAAAGAAAAAGAGGGGCCACGAGCAAGAGGTGGGTGAATAAAGGGTGGTGTTGCAGTACCGGCCGACATCGGATGCACCTGGCATGGAGACAGACACGGACGCCGACCAACCAAAAGCGCAAGCCTCGCAACCATCAAAGACAAACCCCCTAGTTTGTGAAAGGGACTGCGAGCCCGGGTCTTCTTGATTGATCTTTCAATGAGCAAATGACCACAGTCATAAAGTAAGCGCGAGCGCTCGTGGCCGCACCTCGGACACTGCGAACCGGATTGCATGTAAATGTATAAATATACGAACCAGGAACCCTCTGCTCCTGGAACTTCTTTCCTTATTTTGACCATCAAGCTCTCTAGTTTCAAGTCAAATCTTCGAAAGTGATTTCTACGTCATTCCAAGCTCGTGCTATCCTGGTAGAGGAGAAGCTCAAAGTGGTTCAAGCAGCTTTCCCATAATTTAGAATTGCCGGCAAGCATGTCTAGCGGCGTCAAGCCTGACAATTGGTCCTCTGAGGTAATGGTTCTCAATTTCATCGTCTCTCCTTCTGTGCCTTCTAGCTAGTCTCTACGTCTCAATCACAGAGCGAACCTACTGTTACTAACTCAGCAGAATACAGGCATACAGCAAGGCAGCCGCCTTTGTGCCCGCCCTAGCTCAAAAAGTGCAAAAGTATCTGGCGCCCCAGCCTGGTGAAACAATCCTCGACATTGGCTGCGGCGATGGCAAGTTGACTGCCGAACTGGCGGTCCAGATTGGCCCCAGCGGCAAGGTCGTGGGCCTCGACTCGTCCCGTGGAATGATTTCAGCTGCACAGATCGCAGACTACCCAGGGTGCTCATTTCACGAACACGACTGTGGGCGCCTTGAGGCTGCAACGCTCCAGCGAGTAGGCTTAAATGTAGGTCAGATTGACGCCATCTTCAGCAGTGCCGCCATGCATTGGATCTTGCGAAGTGAAGAAGCGCGAAAGAACCTCTTCAAAGACGCCCTGACAGCCGTTAAGCCGGGCGGCAGATTTGTGTTTGAGATGGGAGGTGCGGGCAATGTTGCAGAGACGCATGCAGCGTTGCGAATGGCGCTGAAATACCGTGGACGCTCCTCTGAGGAGGTCGATGCACTCGACCCCTGGTTTTTCGCATCGGCAGGCTGGATGGACAAGGCTCTTCGGGCGGCAGGCTGGGATGTAGAGCTGGTGGAGAGCGAATACCGCCCAACAACGCTGACTGCTCCAACTGGGCAAGGTCAAGGCGGTCTCGAGGGTTGGGTAAGACTCATGGGAGCATCATTTACTCAAGGTCTCCCAGATGACGAACGTGAGGCTGTCATCAAAGACGTCTGCGAGGCCGTGCAGCGTTGTGTTGAGCGTGAAGATGGCACTCAAGTGCTTGGCTACGTCCGGCTCAGGGGCATTGCAAAGCGGCCGTCTTGAGGCTTTTTGTGTCCATGTGCGATTTGGGGCGACAATTGCGATACAAGACATCCCAATGGCGGAGCGAGTGTTCGTCAGTCTTTCAAGGCTGAGAGCGACTATCTTGACCAGCAATAATCTTTGAGAGAGAACAGGCCCGATCTTGGAAATATTACAGCCAAATTACACAATTCAAGTACATGTAGCCCATGTCATCAAGTTTGTTTTCGTCGCCGCGCAACAAGCTCCGCCAGAGGGACATCGTCGTCACGTGCGTCGTAGTTGTCGTAGTAGTCAACCGTCTCATCCACGCCAAAATCTTTGAGCTGCTCGCCCTCGGCATTCCGCCACTCCACGCCAGGAGGGAAGCCAGACCCCAAATGACTATTTTGTGGCACTTCAAGCTCGTCCGACTCATCATTTTCCTCCTCGTCTGAAGTTGACAATTCAATCACTCTCTGTCCTTGCTCAAAGCTTTTCCGTCGTCTTCGAACTTCAGCAGGAGTAGGCGAGGATGGAGACTGCCATCGTTCATGGTCTTTTGCTTGTCGTGCTTTGAATGCAGACATCTGTTCTTGCGAAGAGAAGTCGGGCACATCCTGCTTCTGATACTCCATGGCTTCTCGTTTGGGCATGGGTACACGATCTGGATCGGGAGGAGGCCATGTGACACCGGCTTCGTTAAAGTCATTCGTTTCATAGTCCAGGCCTTTGCTGACTGGCGGGGTGGCAGCAAAAGGCCAGAACCAGGACAGAGGATTCGACGTTCCCATCCCATGAGCGATGTTCTTCCAGATGCCGATGTCATAGGGAAACTCAACGCGCTCGATACGGACCTGTCTGCCATTCACCCCCAGAACATAGCCGCCTTTCGCGCGTGCCCTTCGCAGCAGAGACTGATGTCGCTCAACCTCCCAGCCTTCTATTGTGGTCATGTTGGCACCCAGTCCCCACACTGTGCGACCCAGCAGTAATACCAGCGCAAAGAGGGTCAATGAGTTTGTGAGGAAGAGAACAAAAAGATGGGCGAGCTGGAAATGTGAAGGGCCATGATATGCAGGCCAATGCCGATACTCCCAGAGGACTGCGAGCCGCCGCCACATGTAGACCTCACAAAACACCAGACATACCACGCAATAGACCAAAAAGCGCAAAAAGTGCGGAAAGGTGCGGTGAGAAACGCAGTTGAAAGTCCAAGGACAGTGGTGATCCATGCGTGTGATACATCTAGCACACTCCTTGCAGTGATGTGCTCGCGGAGGTTTCCACGCCTCGCACTTTCTGCACCACCGCTTGTGAGAAGCAGACGCCCACCCGGCAGGAACACGCCCAGGGTCAGTGGCACACGCTCTGGCGTAGCAGACTAAAAGGCAGACCAACAAAAAATTAAATGTGACGTTCTCGCGAGTTGTCAGCGGTCCAGGCTCAATGTAGTGGTACAGGAGCTGAGAGGACAAGGCCAGGAACGCGATGAGAAGCAAAACTCCTGGCACGTATAGGGAGGCAAGGCGGCTCATGGCCTGTCCCTGTGAGAGGCTCCTCTTTGGCCTCTGCTGTCTGGAAAAGATATCTGCCGCTACTACGGAAAATTGTCCGAGATCTAACCCATATGTCTGAACTGGGTTGCCATTTTTGTGGTTTTTATAGGTAAAGAAGCTGGCGCCAGCCACAGATGAGGTTGGAGGTTGGGCGGTCACGTGCGGCGCAGGAGGCGGCAAACCCAGGCAATGGGAATGTTCTCTTTATGCGAAACTACCTCTGCCAGATTCTTTGAATTGCTCTTGACCGAGTTGGATCCTTGTCAAAAAGAGACCCCCTGGAGGCTCAGCTGCAACAGAAGAATTCTAGAACAACGGCCATCGAAATAGCAGCGGGCCGCCCATTGCCCTTACGTCACAGGCCTAGAATCTGCGCCTCGTCTTCTCAACACCACCGAACCACGCAAAAAGCCACCCGCGTACAGTTGCAGCGTACGCGGCGGTGTGTGCGTCTGTGGCTTTCTGAGTTTGCACCTGGCTTCTTCGCCGTCTTCTTCTCCCGCTGTCTTTGCGACATCTGAGGCTTTTGGCCCGGCCTACCCTCACTACGTTGTCGGCTGTCTCCAACTGCATCCTCCCTGTCCATTTCCAGCAACAACGGCAGTCCCAGCAGCAGCAGCAGCAGCAGCAGCAGACAGGCGATGGCGCCTGCGCCAGATGACCCTGGTGCCAGTCATGGAAATGCGCCGCCGTCTCTGGAGGTGGCACCACCTCACACGAGATTGACAGAAGAATCTCTGGCGGCATTCGACAATGGCTGCGCTTCGCCCTCTGGCAGGTCAATCCGCAGCAACCCCCTGTCCATCAACATTCCCTCATCCCCCACACAAGCAACACTCGCTCTCTCGGCCCTGCAATACTTGCCTATGCCCATCCTCGTTCTCTCACCCCTCAAGACCGTTGTACTGGCCAATGCAGCCATGAGTCGCCTGACCTGTCCTGGGTCACAAACGCAAGCCGATGCAGATATGCGAGAGCCGTCGAGCTTTCTTGGGCAAACATTGGCCCAGATAGGTGTCGACCTTGTCCAGGGCGGCAGCCCAGTCTGGGTCAAGTGGGAGGAATTTCTCGACTCAATCGACGCAGACGTGGACGATTCTACATCAGAGGGCTCCCGCAGTGGCGACACAACACCTACAAATTTGGAGCCTTCACAACACAATCTCAGCGCCGCCAACCTCAATAAAGCAGTCGTCCACGACGTTGCCGTCAGCGTCATAATATCTCCCCAGCGCGCAAACGCTCAGATGCCTCACTTTGGAGGAACCGCCGCCGCCGCCGAGAACAATGCGGCTCGTGAGAATGGGGATTTCCAGATTGCTGCTACTATGATTGTTTCAGCATGGACCTTGGACGACGGGACATACTACACTCTTACATTTACTGCACCATCTGGAGAGAGCAAGCCCAAAGTCAAGAAATCTTCATCACGGACTGTTCAGAAAGTCTCAAAGCAACAGCACACCTCTTCGCCCCTCAGCTCTACATCCACTTCAAGCTCTTCTTCCGGGCGGAACCGCTCAGGTCATTCTTCGAGCCTGTCATCTCCATCTACCTCAACACCTACTTTTCCTCCCTCAGGCCCGCCTTCACACTCGAGTCTAGCTTCGTCCCCCACGCTCATGCAGAAAGCTACTCGCCTCAGAGACGCCATGCTCAGCAGCATGAGCCTTCCTTGCTACGCCATCTGGAAGGATGAGAGCATCGGTATACCCAACGAGGCTATCCTCAAAATGGCCTGGGAGCCCGAGGGCCCCGAAGAACACTCGCGCGACTTCTTGAACCGCTACAGCGTCTGGGTTCAGGATTTCTCGCGGCCGCTGACCGTGGACGAATTTCCAATCATGAGGCTTGTGCGAGATGAGCAGCCCTTTTCCGGCATCAAAGTCGGTTTCAAGCTGCCTGACGGTCAGGCCAAAGTCTATGACCTGACGGGAGAGGTCATCAGAGACCATGAGACGGGCGAGTTTCTGGGTGGTTGCGTCATCTGCAAGGATGTCAGCGAGTATGTCGACCAGATAGCGCATCAGAAGAAGCTGACAGACTCGCAATTTGAGTTTGTCGCCCAAAAGATTCCTCAACTCGTCTGGGTAACAAGTCCGACGGGCTTCCACGAGTGGTACTCGCAGCGCTGGTACGACTACACGGGCCTTTCCGAGGAACAGTCTATGGGAGAGGGTTGGCTCAACGCCTTCCACCCCGACGATCTGCCTGCTGCAGAGGTCCGATGGAACCACTCGCTGAGGACAGGTGACGAATACAAGACAGAGTATCGATGTCGACGTAGAGATGGAGAGTGGCGCTGGATGATCGGCCGAGCGCTGCCCCTGCGGGACGAGGACGGCACCATCGTGCGCTGGTTTGGTACCTGCACCGACATACACGACCAGATTCAGACCAGGGAGGCCGCAAAGGAAACACGAGAACAGCTGCTCAGCGTCATCGATACAGCCCAGGTGACATTATGGATGGTTGATCATGACAGGAACGTGACATTCTTCGAAGGCGCCTCCATGTGGGACAAGGGCGGCGAGTTGCCTCTCGGGTGTGTTGGTCAGAACATCTATGAGCTCTTTGGCGCGCTCAAGCATGAGAATGATCGCGAATTCTACCGCAAACCCATCGAAGATATCCTGAGTGGCCGCAAGCAAGAGGAGACGACAGAAGGCCGCATCCGGAGCAGCGACCGCTGGTACCGCACACGTTATGTTCCGCTCTATCGGAACAACCGTGATGGCGGCATCGAGGGTGAACGCTTCGTCGACGGCGTTATTGGAGTAAGCATGGACGTGACGGAGCTGCACAGGCGCCAGATGGACCTGCAGGTCCAAGAGAAAGAAAACTCCAAGCTACTGGCAAACGCCCTCGCTGCAAAAGAGGCCAGCCGCATGAAGAGTCAGTTCCTCGCCAACATGTCGCATGAGATTCGCACCCCTATAGCTGGTGTTATCGGTATGAGCGAGTTGCTTCTCGACCTGTCGCTAGACCAGGAGCAGCGTGAATGCGCAGAGAACATCCAGCGCTCCGCCAACGGCCTCCTCACCGTCATCAATGACATTCTTGATTTCTCCAAAGTCGAGTCTGGCCGCCTTGACGTTGAAGAGGTGCAGTTCAGCATGTCTGTCGTCATCCAAGATGTCAATAAGATGCTCTCCTTTGCGGCAGAGCGGAAGAATTTGACATATGAGAGCGACGTCGTTGACCGCATCAACCGCAACTTACGCGTCATGGGCGATCCTGGTCGTTTGCGTCAGATATTGACAAATCTTCTCACCAACAGCATCAAGTTCACCTCCGAGGGCCGAGTCACGCTCAGGGCGAATGTCAAGGAGGAGACAAATGAGACAGTCACCATACAGTTCCAGATCGAAGATACGGGCATCGGTATTGAGGAAGAAGTCCGCAAGAAGCTATTCAAGCCCTTCTCCCAGGCAGACTCATCAACAGCTCGTCGCTACGGTGGCACCGGTCTGGGTCTCACAATCAGCAAGAATCTCGTGCAGCTCATGCACGGCGACATCTATCTCGACTCAAAACTCGGCCAGGGCACCACAGCCACCTTCTGGATTCCCTTTAAGAAGTGCGAGTTCGTGCCAAATTCGAATAACCTTGTAGACCTGTCCTCCATTCCAGACCGTCTCCAATCGGAAATGTCCATATCCGTTGGCAGCTCAGAAGACCGTGGGACCCCTCCCATTACCCCCATTGATGGCACAAGGTTGCACCAACGCGCCCAATCTGGGAATAATCGTGCATTGGGTAGGCCCGCTCTCGCCGGGGCTGACGACGCCAAAATGTCAAACGAAGAGCGCAAGCAAGTCCATGTTCTCGTAGTCGAGGACAACCAAATCAACCAGCAAATTGCCCTGAAGACAATTAAGAAATTGAACTTCTCTGTCGAAGCCGTCTGGAACGGCAAAGAGGCACTCGACTATCTTGTTGAGGATGGCAAGAAACGACCCGATATTATCCTCATGGACTGCCAGATGCCGATTCTAGATGGCTACAGGGCGACCCAGTACATCCGTACCAAGCAGCCCTTTAGCACCTCAAACATGAAGGATGTTCCCATCGTAGCAATGACGGCCTCTGCCATTCAGGGCGACAAGGAGCGTTGCCAAAGAGCAGGAATGGACGACTATCTTTCCAAGGTAAGGTTCTTCAAGGTTATCTCACCACTATTACTGCCGCCCACTCGCTCTCATATGTATTTTCTGTTCTCACTTGCCCTCTTCCCTCTTGCCTTATTGGCCCCTTTTGCTTCTTCTACGATCTCTTGCACCTAGCAAATCTTCAGCGATGCTAATTACCCTTTCAGCCCGTTCGCGGTCAGGTACTTGAAAAGATGCTTGTCAAGTGGGCCACTATTGGCAAACGGCAACGCTCTGAGCAGAATAGCAAGAACGATCTTGTCAAGCGGCCAGGCCCATTGCCGCTGCCAGAATCTGTGTCTTCTGGCTCAAATACATCTATCGTCGGCGCTGCAGAGACTACAGACGTTCCTTCTACAAGCAGATTCCGCTACGCCTCAGAGACAGCCATCGGCAAGGCGTCTGAGGCAGAGAATACGAGCACAATGAGGCGCGTGGAAGCAGAAGAAAAGGCACTATTTCTGCGCGATGACAAGCTTTTGGGGATTGCCGAAGACACGCGCCACCAGCAGCATAATCTTCTCCCAGGTGCTTCAGCACATGATACTGCCTCGTCGCCCAACTCTGCCTCTGAGCATTTTGTGCGGCCACTCGGACCAACTCATGCATTGACTGAAGAAAATGTCACTCGTTTTGTTGGAAAGCAGGGAGAACAAGACGCTGCTGCCGCAGAGGGCATGTCCCCCCAAAGCGAACCAGTGCGCACACCTGCTCGTCTTGGGCCCAACTCGGCATTTGATATACGCAATGGCTCGACCATACGCAGTGACAGTAGTCTGGTCGTCCAGCCTGATGTCGTGGCAGCAACAGTGGCATCACCGGGTATATCATCCCAGACGACCGTCGCACCAACAGCATCACAAAGCAATCTCACGAAGTGAAAGCATCTTCACGATCCAAAACTCCGCTTTAATGAAAGTTATGAAGCATTTCCTCCGGTCTACAGACTGGATTATTCCATACAGGACGTAATTTCACGAACATGTTTTACAGTAACAGCATTCCTAATTAGGCATCTATGGCGCTTAGTACAGACTCTCATGTCTGAAGCTTTTTGCTGGTTGGATCGGTCATTTGGGAAACCGGCTTCAAAAGGCCTCAAAACGGCGGCGACAACCTCTACATTAAATGGAGGCGCGGATCTAGAAGTGAGGATATGTGTAAAATCTTGTTGGGTAAAATATATGAGGACTTATGTAGAAGCATTAACTACTCAATTCCTGTTTCTTGTCGTAAGAGATCGTGAGAATCTCATAGCTTTGACCTATCCTCGCTGTTCTTTTACGGATGCTATTTCAATTAGGGAAGTTGATAAAAGCATTTGTGTTCGGGAGGTTGTAATAGTAATGCTTCAAAAGTCGTGACTTCTGCTATCTGCCGCACTATACCAAATTTTTGGCTATTTAGAAAATCTTCCAGTCGTCTTCGATGTCTCGGTCTTTTGCAATGTGAAGAGGTTAGTTCAAGCTCTAGCGGATATACCACCACCTGGTAGAACTTGCTCACTCGAGATCTTCTCAATCATATTTACACGCCAAATCACAATCAATTTACCATTATTTATAGAATGCTGAAACCAAGAATGGCCCTTCCAAAAGACCTCCAAATCCTCGCAAAGTCACATGACCCGCGTGAAATAGTATTGCCTGTTAGGGGCAGTATCAGGCCACATCTTGCACTAACTCTCTTCTGTCTTTGCACAAGCCCACTTTAGATAACAATGAGTAAAGTTCCGTCAGGTTGGACAAAGGACGAAGAGGAAAATGCTATTGTCGACAATCTTAAGCAAGTACCTGAAGAGGTCAGCCTTCAATCACAGCGTTCTTCAACCGATACTCATCCTGCCGCAGACTCTATATGAAGTCGATCCAGCCATCAAGCAGAACGTTGACGCTTTCAGACGCGTCGTGAATTCTCAAACAACTCACCAGCAGCGCTTGCAACGTGAAGGTCCCAAACTTCCACCAGCACCACCACAGCGCAGGCTGGTTGACTCTATGGATACCAAAGCGCCAGAATCAGTGGACCAATTTGTTCAGGTGGTTGAACAGAACGGCTGGGAGGATTTTGGATTTGTTCTTTATCGCATTGACCATACTGACAATGAAAGGTGGCAACAATGGGTCAAATCTTTCGGTGAGCTTCTTGATGAGTCCATTGCCAAGTCGAGTGGAGGTGAAAGAGTCACAGACAATTGCCTCATCCCCATCAACGACGACCCCAACATCACACTTGATTCTTTTGCCACTGTACAAAGGTGAGGTTCTGGATGGCGTTCACCTTCAAGGGCTACTATTATTGATACCAGAAACTATAGATTCTACAAGGAAGTTACCAAACTGGATGGAACGGTGACTGCCGGCCTTGACCATGGTGTATGCCTCGCTGCCGATATAGATGCGGTCAACTCACTCCTATCGCCGGAGGAAGGCGTGGAGCCATGGGTATGGCTGATTGACGAACACTACGATTTTTCTCAAATCGACGCAATCACCGACAACGAGTATCCAGGTCATTTCCCTATTGCCATTGCGTCCTTGATCCCCGACATGTTCCCCATGGTTGCAGGACCCCTTTGGTCGGGTGAAGAGCTTTGGTCATGTTGCTCTTTCGATGAGACACATCCTGTGTGGACCACTGCCATTGAAATAGACTAGCAGTTATATTTGTATGGTCGCCCACAAGGTATTCTTATAGTTCGAACTTCTCATGCTGGATCTGGATTTACACTGATGATGTTCGATTCGACTATGCCAATTACTTGCGCCTGAAGCTGCTGCAGCTTCGCTCTCCTCAGCAAGAATCAGGTTTGAGGCGAACTGCCGATCGAGCAGACTCGAAACGCTGCTTGTCGCCGTGGCCAGTGCCAAGGGCGAGACAATGTGCACAAGCGTTACTTGCCACCATTCTTGGAAGAGACTTACCTCTGCTGATGAAATATTAAGAAGTCGCCAGGCTTCATGCTGCTGCTTGTACCTAGTCCCTGATACTGGACGTAGGAGATGCATGCAGAGGGGCAGCCACTGTCTCTCTCTCTCTCTCTCTCTCTCTCTCTCTCTCTCTCTCTCCTCTCGAGGTGAGCTCCAAATCTCGTTCGCATGGACGTCTTGCAAGCCTCCAACAACGTTTTATAAAGCCAAAAAAAATTCACGTTGCCTATCACGGCTCACCAACGAGTTGGAGGGCTCAATCCACTAGTGGAAGGCTGAAGAGTTGGAAGAGTTGCTTCAAAGCAAATGGAGAGCCACAGACCACCAAATCAAAAGGAAAAGCGAGTATAAAAGGAATAGCATTATCTGGTATATGCAAACAAAGGAAAACACTATTTTCTCTACAGCAACCCTTCCCTCCGAGTCTTCGGCAAAACCAATAAGACACATCAACCAAAGAAATCTTCAACCGTCCAAAAAGAAAAAGAGCGCCATTATGCATAAAGATACGACTTGCAGGTGAGCTCAGCTGCTGCACATGAGGCAAGCCTCTGGGTTTTCAATGCTGCAGGCTAGCACGGCCTCGGCGTATATGTCGCCCTCACGGTCCTTGCTGCTCTCATTCTGATCCTCGGCATCAATGTTCTTCTCCGTGGCATTGACGAGCAGCTGCTCATCGGCAAGTTGCGTAGGAGGCGATTTTGTTTTGCTGTCGACAGCCAGAACCTCAGGGCTGGCAGCGTCGTCAACGTCTGCCTTGAAAGCAGGCACATCCTGGGGAGCCTTTCGTGGCGATGGCAGCGCGACACTTACCTCGCGAGGAGGTGTCGCCAGCGGTGTTGGAATGCCATTAATAGTGGGTGAAGCCGAATCGCCTCTTGACAAGGATGCATTGGCAGCGGCAGAGCTATACGCATTGACACCAGTACCTGGCATGGTTCGCTTCTTGAGCTGGCCAAGCTGGCGCGCCACGTTGGTGTCGGCCACCTTGAGAGCCTCTTGGTCGACGGTGAATTGAATTGGAGCCGAGGCGGCCATGGTGCGCAGATAGTACATGCCCGTCTTGAGGCCAAGCTTCCAGCCAGCAAAGTGCATGCTTGTGATCTTACCCATGGTGGGAGCCTTCATGTGAATGTTGAGCGACTGGGACTGGTCGATAAAAGCGCCTCTATCAGCCGCCATTTCGACAATGACGCGTTGCGAGATCTCCCAAACAGTCTTGTACAAAGCCTTGATCTCGTCTGGGATATTGGGGATGCGCTGGATGGAACCGCCCTCGGAGATGATGCGGTTCTTCATGTTGTCTGACCACAGGCCCATGTCGACGAGATCCTTGAGCAGCCATGGATTGACCACCTGAAACTCACCAGCAAGGACACGGCGCGAGTAAATGTTCGATGTGTAGGGCTCAAAGCACTCGTTGAAGCCAAGGATCTGACTCGTGCTGGCCGTGGGCATTGGCGCTACGAGCAGCGAGTTACGGACACCGTGCTTGGCAATTTGGGTCTTGAGTGCATCCCAATCCCAGAGGTCGGAGGGTGTGACGTTCCACATGTCATATTGAAGGATGCCCTGTGAGACGGGAGAGCCCTCGTAAGTCGAGTATGGGCCGTCCGCCTTTGCAAGGTCACACGATGCCGTCAAGGCGCCGTGATAGATGGTCTCGAAGATCTGCCTGTTGAGCTTCTTTGCAGGCTCAGAGTCAAAAGGCAGGCGCAGAGCCAAAAAGGCATCGGCCAGACCGTTGACACCAATGCCAATAGGACGGTGGCGCATGTTGCTGTTCCGAGCCTCGGGCACTGGGTAGTGGTTGCGGTCAATGGTACGGTTCAGGTTGCGGGTAACAACCTGTGTTACCTCATGCAGCTTCTTGAAGTCGTAGACCTCGTTCTGCATGTCAACAAAGCTGGGTAGAGCCAGCGAGGCCAAGTTGCAGACAGCGACCTCGTCTGGGGCTGAGTATTCAATAATCTCGGTACACAGGTTGGAGCTGCGAATAGTGCCAAGGTTCTTCTGGTTGCTCTTGCGGTTGGCGGCGTCCTTGTAGAGCATGAAGGGGTTGCCAGTCTCCGTCTGAGCCTCGAGAATAGAGTACCACAGCTTCTGGGCGCGGATGGTCTGGCGACCTTTGCCCTGCTTCTCGTAGCTCTCGTAAAGAGCCTCAAACTCGTCGCCGTACACATCAGCCAGGCCGGGGCACTCATTTGGACACATGAGTGTCCATTCCCCATTCTGCTCGACACGCTTCATGAACAGATCAGGGATCCAAAGAGCATAGAACAAATCACGGGCACGACCCTCCTCCTTGCCGTGGTTCTTGCGCAGATCCAAAAAGGAGAAGACATCTGCATGCCATGGCTCGAGGTAGCAGGCAAAGGCACCAGGGCGCTTGTTGCCACCCTGGTCGACATAGCGGGCGGTATTGTTGAAGACACGCAACATGGGCACAAGTCCGTTGGATGTGCCATTGGTACCAGCAATGTAGGAGCCGGTGGCGCGGATACGGTGTGCGTTGAAGCCAATACCGCCCGCCGTCTTGGAGATCATGGCACAGGTTTTGAGGGTGTCATAGATACCCTCAATGCTATCAGCCTTCATGTCGATGAGGAAGCACGAAGCGAGTTGAGCCTGTGGCGTTGCTGCGTTGAAGAGTGTAGGCGAGGCATGAGTAAAGTATTTGTTGGACATAAGGTGGTATGTCTCGATGGCCTTTTCAATGTCATCGCCATGAATGCCGACAGCGACGCGCATGAGCATGTGCTGGGGGCGCTCAGCGACCTGGCCATTGATCTTGAGCAAGTAGGAACGCTCGAGTGTCTTGAACCCAAAGTACTGGTAGTTGAAGTCACGGTCGTAGACAATAGCCGAATTGAGCTCGTCTGCGTGGTCCATGATGATCTTGTGCATGTCATCTGCTATCATAGGCGATGGCTTGTTGTTCTTGGGGTTGACATAGGTGTAGAGATCGTCCATGACCTGAGAAAACTGCTTTTTTGTCTGCTTGTGCAGGTTCGAGACTGCGATGCGTGCGGCGAGGATAGCATAGTCTGGATGGGTGACGGTCATGTACGCAGCCGTCTCTGCGGCCTTTTGGGTTTGTGTCAGTCAATCTTCTCGTAACCGGAAGGCTCTCTTTCATACCAAGTTGTCGAGCTCGACCGTCGTGACGCCTTGGTAGACGCCCGAGATTGTCTTCTGGGTGATGGCGGCGGCGTCGACATGGTCAGGGTCGAGGCCATAACACAAGCGTGAGACTCGAGCAGTGATTTTGTCAAACTGCACTCGCTCCTTGCGTCCATCTGCTCTCGCTGTTAGTTGTTGCCAGTGACTTAGGTGAATCAGGTGTCGTGATGGGAGCTTCAAGATGCAGTGGAGAAGGTATGGTCCTCTTAAAGGGCTTCAATTGGAGGGTGAGGCACGAGCAGGATATTGTATGTTCGTATAAAGGAGCTCATTGCTGCTGCTAAAGGGATTTTCACGTACCTCTCTTGAAGACAAACATTGTCGTGTCGAATGCTGAGCAAAAACAAAGATGCCCTGTGTAGAAGAGTGGAGGGAGAGAGTCTCGCCAGTAGACTCTTGATTTGCTAGCACTACTGCAGCACAGCCACAGTGCAGAGGAGGGTGAGGAAAGTTGAACAAGTGCCGCTGCAGGGTGGAGAGTGCAGAAGGAAGAGAGTTGCAAAAGACGCGAGACACGTCGGCATAAGATGTGGTGGGGAGACGCGACCTGCGCGTGTGGCGCTAGTTCACGCGTTCAGTCCATCCTTCTTTGTCAGCTAAAAGTGGGGGACGAAATATGATGAAATGTGACTACACTGCAAAATTGCTTGGGTAGTAAAGCAGGGTAGTCTTGCGTTCTTAGAGCGCTTCGGCAGGCCTCGTGGCTCTCGCTGCTGTTTCAACCACGCCAAATTAGCTGCAGGAGGTACGTTAAGAAAGATTTCCGACGAAACATATATTACATTCACTTTGTCGAATCCTTTTGTATAGACTTGAAAAATTTCCCACAGTACGTGGGAGTGACAAATCGCCCAGACGGCTATTCTCGAGCAGAAGGAGGAAGGGGAGGGCAAGTGTCACAGAGACGATGAGAGACAGACAGATTTGTGAAGAGATTCCAGTGGAAAGAATGTTAGGTTATAGTGTATCTATAGACGGCGAATGCATATTTCATAACCTCATGAATGTTCAGAGCGGCATCTTCCTGAGCAACTATCCTCGTCACATCAAGCCTCCGAGCACCACTTTACCGACGCCCGCCAGTTCGGAGCGGATGCCCTGCTTGCTCGTGTCCTCGTAATCCCTGATTATGCCTGCCATGAGGATTTTGCGCACCTTGGAATCGGCCTTTGCGAACTGCACCCCAATTTCTGCAGCACTCTGAGGATCGGCCTCGAACGACTGCAGCAAGGCGATGATCTTGGTATAACAGTCAATCAGCACGTCACAGAGCGTTGCAAACGTCTCGAAATAGTCAGGTTCAAAGGGAAGCGATGGAGTTAGGAGCATGCTGTACTCCTCGCCGGGCAGTAGCTCGTCCCTCGTGCCCGGTAGCGAGCCGTAGGAAGATCCACCGCCGCTGCCGCCGCTGCCGATCGACCGCAGCTCGTTGTCTGCCCCCATGGCAAATGCCTCCGCACCGCTCCCCCGGCGTTTGGAGCCGGTGCCGGATGCTGCTCGTTTGAACATCTGGCCCATGCGCACGCGAGCCAGGGAAGAGCTGGCACCACCCTCAGGCGGATGAGCTGTCTGGTACGTCTCAAACTCGGCCAGCAGAGCGTTGAAGGCTCTCACAAACTCGACGGGGTTCTTGCCGTGTGGATCCAGTTGGTAGGGTAGCGAAAGGCCCAGCAGCAAGTAATTTGTCGCTCTGCGAGAGAGCTTTGCCTCGTCAAAATAGGGCATGCGGGAGAAGTCAGACTTTTCAAATAGCAGCGTGTTGAACCAGTAAACGCGACCTTCGTGCCTGTTGCATAGTCTGGGTTAGTGCAGCCCTGACCTGCATGGCAAACTCGAGAAACTCACGTCTTGCGGAGGTACTCCATAGTGTTGATCCGCTTGTTGCACACCTCAGGGATACGCTGGTTGTCGAGGCCCGCTGTGGCATTAGCGGCACCACCACCTGCGCCCCCACTGGGCGCAGGTGTGAGTGTCGACGAAAAGGTCGTCGTGCTTGCGCCACGCTCGCGTCCGACGATGCCATGGGAGGTGGCCGGGGGTCGGCCACTGTCGACCCGTCGCAGAACTAGGTCATGAGGAGGCCTGCCGTCGGCCGGCGATGACGACGGCGGTAGCGCAGACGCAGCGAGGTTCTCAGCCGACCTCTGGGCGTGTGTCGCCACAGATAAGGACGGCTTGAGTGAGGTGGAGCTGGCGGAGCGACTGTCGGCGGTAAAGGCCAGCGTGTCCTTGGGTTGGGAGACGAAGCCCCGCGAAGAAGACCTGAACGAGGCCGAGCGACGACGGATGGAGGAGCGGATGTCCGTGAGCGACGAGATGGACGAGTCACGGCGGCGCGAGGTGCTCAAGCTGCTGCTGGTACTGCTGCTTTTGCTGTGAGACTGCGTGTTGGAGCGCCGCGGTAGGGTGGAAGCTTCTGCATCTCCCTCAGTGGAGCGAAAGGCAAGGAGCCGGCTCTTCTTGCGTACAGAATGCCCATTCGCCGATTGAAGCATGGGGCAGGGGGGACTTTCAAATTTTGCTTGATTTTTTTTCCTGCACGTCTGTTCTGCCCCCTGACCACTGGGGTCACTCGACCCTAGACAACCCCGCCTTCGCGCTTAGCGTGCTTCTGGGGAAAGGGGGGCGACGCCTCTTATTCTAACATGGATGCTAAGTAAATTCATCAAGATGCCCCCAGGCTCCGCAGAGCCTCTCGAAGCTCTTTGACTGCCGTGGGCACGTCGTCAAAATTGAGTGCAGATGTGGCCCACTTGGCGTGCTTCATTGCAGCTGCCACTGCCTCATCATCCGCCACGTAGTTGTTTGCCGCTTGCACAACCGGCTGAACCTGCTGCACTGGTCTGGCCGGCTGGGCCAACTTTGATGCCGCCGATGGAGCATTTGCTGGCTGAGTAGGCGGCACAGTTTGAGCTGGCTGCATGGGCTGCACGGGCTGTACGGCTGTATCGACGGGGGCGGAGGGCGCCGCAGCTTGATCTTCTGCTTCTACTTTTGGCTCTACGTCTGCCTCGCTGAACGTCGGCCCTGCCTCGTTTGGCGACACGGACGGCTCATCTGCCGGAGTTTCGGCTGAAGGTGAGGCTGGCGAGACCCTAGGGAAGTAACCGTCGCTCAAGGAATCTTGACGTGGCCTGTCGTCCGGCTGTAGCGGCGATGGAGCACCTGGTGATACTGCTGCCGATTGCTGCTGTTGCGAGTCTGGTTTGTTGCTCGTAGACGGAGTCATGCCGGATGTGGTTGTACGCATAATGCCTGGTGCATCTGACTTGCCGTTGCCGACGGGATTTGCCTCTTGCTCCACCTGTGATTCATCTGCGGCTGTAGTCTCTGTGGTCTTTGTCCCATTGATGGCTTGCACATCGGGGTCGTTGGGATCGAGTGCCGGCGCGCTTTCGTCGGCGAGCTGGGTTTCCTTGACAGGGTTGGAGGTATTCGGGTCTTGGCCAGCCTTTATGGCTCGCACGATTCGAACGGCATGGTACTTTGCGAACTTGACTTTGGTCGAGGTTTCCGCTGTCGGTGGCGACCAGATTGCAAGCAGGTCCAAGAACGTGGCTGCCGCGAGCAGCGTGTCCGCAGTCTGGCTGGCAACGGCGTGTCAGAAGGAATCTCTTCAACTTGGCTAGCGTGTCTGTGTCTCACTTGGTGACCTTGTTCGCGTCCATTGCGTTTTCGGCTCTCTGCAGCGTCTCGAGTGCAAATTGCTCGACGTAGGCCTGGGCTGCCACATCATCGGTTATGGTGTCGTCTTGCGGATACTCGGTTTTCATCTTTCTAAACATCAGCAACACCGACATGCCAGGCGCACAACCCAACTTACCTCTTCCAGCTTGTCCATGAGCTCCATTGTGTAGGCCTTGGACTCATCATCGTGCGTGTGGAGTCCATCTTTGAGGATATGGTTGACAATCTGATAGTAACCTGCAGTGGGATTTCGTGTCAGGCAGCTACCAATCCGACGTTGGACGCGCGCATACACCAGTAGCTGATGGCCGGTTTGACCTTGTCCAGCTGGGCCGCACGCTTCGAAAGCGCATTCAGCTCCGCGTTTCTCAGCCTTGCCGGTAGCGTGAGGGCCATAGTCTTCGTGTGCAAGGCTGGAAGCAAGTCATGCAACACCTCCGTCGGGGATAATTCTCGTTTGGATATGCGGCGCACTGTCCCCGCAGCTGCACTGGCTCTAGCCAGCGCTAATTCGGCGCTAAGCGAGCTATGCCACTGACAACAAGCCCTCTTTTTCTCAAAACGTGCACGTGGCTGAGCTCATTCGGCATTCGGCAACGGGCCCCATTGTCATGTCCTCGACTATAGCACCCAAGTTCCCCTGTCCATCAATCCAGATGCGTTCATTGTGCTTTTCAGCCTCTAGATTGGTAAAACTAAAGAAAACGGCCATGTTCAGGACCAGCAGACAAAGATCATGTCTGTATGCTTCCGCCCGTTCCGTAAGCCTCGGCTCCAGCTCCACTATAACCGCCAGTCAGCAATTGACCAGGGGGGCTCGACTTCGGTTCTGGGGTACTAACTCATGGAGGCGTCAAGGCACCATCTCCAAGCCGCACTAGTAGGCTAACGGATATTGTCTTTTCGGTTAGCATGCTGCATTGTGAGATGAGGCCATGGCGCTCGAGCCAATCTAGAGCGTTCTTCTCGTCGTGACACGGCTTGAGCGTGGCTTGATCAATGGTACATAATTCATTTCTTCAAATGGCCAGAGGCTGCCAGTCTCTGAGTCTTTTGTTTGTTCTCTTCGTCTCTGGTGCTTGCAAGAGGTTGCCGACTCGTTCTTCTCCCTGACAAACTGCACCACTTCCACCAATATGCTTCCAACACTTTTCCTCTTCGCCGCTACGGCGTTGGCAGTTGATAACTCTGCCCAAGTCGATGCTCAGATCGTCCAGGCTGCAAAGGACGTGCGAGCTACCAATGCCACCTTTGCCAACTACGCCAGCTACAGCTCAGTTGACATTGGCACTGCTCTCATCACTTACAACTCTGCCAACTCCATCTCGTCCGATCTGACCAATGCCATCAATCTTGCTCAGAGCTCGACAGCCTTTTCCGAAGCAGGCTCGGAAAACCTCTTTGTTGATCTGACTGCAATTCTTCCTCCCACCTTTGACCTCTTGGACAACCTTGTCCGCTACTGGTGAGCTCATACCCGTGTAAAGACAGGCGCAATTGACAGACCCGTGCCTAATACTGTGATGAATCTAGCAATGCCTACCTTGCTCTCAGCGTGCAAGGCCTCGTCTTGCAGCAGTTGACAGACCAGAGCGGCCTCACCAGCCAGGTTGCCTCTGCCATCTCGGCCAAGTCTACCTCCAAGTATCCCCCCTTGATCAGCTTCGGTACGGGCCTGCTGGCGCCCCGTTTCTCGCGCGCCATCTCCATCTACCAGCGTGCCCAGGACAGTTCAACCTGCCCCCCTCCCGGCGCAACTGACTATCCCGCTGCCAGCGGCGGTACCGTTACCCGCACTGTCGTAAGTGATGCTGATGCTGTTCCGTCACTCCTTGGAGTAAGAACCTCGCTGCTAACCAATGTCTCTTACAGACTGTCACTGCTCCTGGCAGCGGTGCCACCACCACCAAGACAGTCACCGCTCCGGGCGCCACCGTCACTGCTCCTGGCAAGACCGTCACCGCTCCTGGCGCGACCGTCACCGCGCCTGGCAAGACCGTCACCGTTGGCAGTGGTGCTACTGTGGTATGCTTGCACCCCAGTCTGACCGGTCTGATTATTTTCCACTGACAGTTTCCCTCCTTACAGACCAAGACCGTCACCACCGGTGGTTCTGACAAGACTGTGGTATGTCCATGATTGCTCGTGCCAGACCGCATTCTGCTTTGCTGACAGTTCTGTGCAGACCAAGACCGCAACCATCACCAAGGGACCCACCAAGACGCTGCCTGGCAAGACTGTGGTATGTTTGAGCATCTCGCGCAAATCTTGTGACAATCTAGCTGACGTTCGAATAGACGACACACTGCACCGTCACCAAGACCAAGACTAAGACCAAGACTAAGACCAAGACGGTCCAGGCTCCTCCTCAGTACTGCCCTCACTAGAGTGCAGACGGGGCTTGACAAGTAAAAGTGTCTTGTGTTTACGCACATGTGTCTTATCCCCTGCACCTTGCAGCTTCTTTTAAACGTGGTTGTTGACCGCACAAGTCACGTGTACCTATTTCGTTACAATGTAGCAATAATGCCTAGACTTACGCAATCGATGTGACAAACCCTGTTAGTGTATTTCGCTTAGCGGAGTTGGCTGTCTACGTTCGTCCAAGCGACACACAACCCACCTCATGTCGAATCTGGTACAACGGAAATGAATTTATACCGTATACTACGGAATTAAACCTGGTCGCATCATCTTTGACACGGTGGCGTCCGCCGAGAAGTTCGCATCTGGTCCGGCGTGGCTAGACCTGAGGTGCAGGGTCGAGGCCGAAATGGACCTGGTTCGTGGGTTGGGTGCCAAGCCTTGCGCGCTTGTCGCTTGCCGCATAAGCCAACTTGGCCTCTTTTTGCTGCAGAGCCGCCAGAAGCATTTCATTGAAAACACGTATCATGTTTTGTATATATGCTGGCGCACATCCTATACTTCTTTAATTGTAGCCAACCGAGACAACAATGCATTTATCAGAAAGCCTGCTGCTTGCCCTCTTGGCACTGCCTGCGGCACAGGCCTCGCTCTACTCTAAAAAGTCACCTGTGTTGCAGGTGGATGGTAAATCATACAAATCGCTGATTGCGAGCTCAAATTATACATCCATTGTGGAATTCTATGCACCTTGGTGTGGACACTGCAAGAATCTGGCCCCGGACTACCAGAAGGCGGCCACACGCCTTAATGGCCTTGCAAACGTCGCTGCGGTCAATTGTGATGAAGAGGCCAACAAACCCTTTTGCGGATCCATGGGCGTGCAGGGATTTCCCACCCTCAAGATTGTCAGACCAGGCAAGAAGACCGGCAAGCCTAGTGTCTCAGACTACCAAGGACCCCGCTCAGCCAAGGACATTATAGAAGCCGTCGAAGGCAAGATGCCGAATCACGTTACACGGGTCAAGGACAGTAACATTGACGACTGGCTCAGCAAAGACAGCGGCCGTCCAAAGGCGCTCATCGTTGGTGAGAAGGGTCTGGTGCCTTCTCTGGCTAAGGCTCTAGCCATCGACTTCCTGGGAGCAATCAATGTTGGTTATGCACGGAATAACGATAAGTCTGTTGTGGCTAAATATGCCATTACCTCATTTCCTGCCGTAGTTATCCTGGAAGACGACAAGGATGCAGTCATATACGATGGAGAAATCAACAAATCTGCTTTGATTGATTTCTTGTCTCAGGCCGCGCCACCAAATCCAGGTGCCCTCAAACCTAGCAGCTCTTCTAATTCAAAATCGACGAAGAAGGATGCAAAGAAGAACGCTAAGAAGGAATCGAAGAAGGAGGATAAGAAAGATGGTAAGAAATCTGGCGCAAAGACTGCCAAAGGGGCCGGCAAGGAGGAGGCGGCTTCCTGTCCCCACGCTGCCGGCCAGGGCGCAACAGAGAACCCCCATACTGACAGCAATAAAGATGCTTCACCTTCGGAGCCGAGCGAAGCCGACAGTCAGCCCAAGTCAGCACCAGCAGCTGCCAAGCTGCAATTGCTCGAGGGTGAGTCGGCGCTGCAAGGAGCATGCCTGCATGCCAAGGCATCGACCTGCGTGCTTGCCGTCGTCCCAGATACCGAAGCACAGGCAGCACAGGTGCTCGCCGACATCTCTCACAAGCACAAGACTAGGGGTGCTCATATCTTCCCGGCATATGCCGTACCACAGGACAACGACGCCGTGCGGAACCTGCTCAAGGCTCTCAAGCTGACGGCCTCGGATGACAAGCCTTTGGTGCTGGCCGTCAACGCCAAGAGGAGCTGGTTTAGCCTGTTCGAAGGTGACAGCTTTGAGCAGAGCGCTGTGGAGAAGTGGATCGACGGCATTCGTTTGGGTGACATGAAGAAGGAGACATTGCCCGACAGTGTAGTGGGTGAGCCCCAGGACAAAGCAGGCAAAGACGGCGATAGTCCCAAGCATGGAGAGCTGTAGACACTTGTAATAGAGTATGGAACATCAGTATTGGTCCTGCCTCTCTGCTGACCATGAGACACCATGGTGCCGTGGCTCACCGTGAGAAAAATCGTTTTTGGTTGGTCAATTATGACAAGGGAAGACAAATGATATTGTTTTCTTCTCTTTCTCTAATAAACATGCTGTATAGACTTTACAAATGAGGCTGCCATTCAATTGGTTGGTTTTCGACGCCCGAGACTCTGCTCTTCTTTTCTCTGCTTCATCTGCTGTTTTCTTCAAATGTCGTCCACTCTTATTTGGCATTGGTACAAATACTCCACTATGACTTGGCCGCCTTCCTCTGCACCACCATCGACTCGAGATCCTCGCGCTCCTTCATCTCGCTCTCGATTTCGTCGATTAGAGGAGATAGATATGGTGTGTCCTGGACAGTGAATTAGCGGGAGATATAACATTAGGGGACAGCTCAGCCACAAACCTCCTCGTAAGAAGTCCACTCGTTCTCGGGCAGAATCTGATGGGAAAGAGAAAGCTGTTGTTTTGGCGGTCGAGTCAGTTAAGCATTTGAGTGTCGCTATGAAGCACACCAACCTGGAATGCACGTCGCAGGCGGAACACGCGGTCGTAGGCCTCTTTGGGCGGGAGGCGCTTCAGTGCCTTTTGCATCGTCTCACTCTCCTCGGGCAGCAGATCCTCATATCGCAGGCCCAGTTGACGGTAGCCCATGCGCGTGGCGTACCACTTGGACAGGGGCACCATCCAGCGCGTGAGCCACGGCCGGCGGAGCACAAACTTGGTCAGCGGGCTGAGACCCATGACGGCGACAGACTGCAGTCAAGGTCGATGGGCGACTGAAGGAGGTGATCGCGGTATCGAATGTCGTCTGACAGCAAAAGCTCCACAAAGCTGGACGAAGAGAGGTCCAATTGATCAGAGTTCCGAAGTATGCTGAACATAGCTAGCTGACAAAGACATGGCACCGCAAACATCCGCTTTGACCCGATTAATACCCTCGACGCTCGCCTTTTCTTCACCAGAGTAGAACTTGAATAGCAAATCACTGTGGAGTTTCAAGTAGTTCAGCTATATTTGAACCACAAATTATGTTGCGATCCGTTTTGGGGGAATCTGGGCCACTATACAAAGAGAATGGTGTAGCACATGATGCAACAATCTTTTCCTCTGGGAATTCCCCCGCTTTGTCCTCTAAAGAATTGAGGAATGATCGGAAGAGAAACATAATATTCAGAGTGACCGGATGAATCAAATTAGA
Organism: Erythroxylum mucronatum; assembly: GCA_027563825.1. Classification (NCBI taxonomy): domain Eukaryota; kingdom Viridiplantae; phylum Streptophyta; class Magnoliopsida; order Malpighiales; family Erythroxylaceae; genus Erythroxylum; species Erythroxylum mucronatum. The sequence continues at coordinate 185,296 of JAOSBP010018595.1, read as the reverse complement.
AGCGAGTACATATATTGCAGGTTATGATATAAGAGACAGTGGCATACTGTAACAAGAAGCTGTGACCCACCTCGCCGGAAGCGGCAACGGCTAAGCTCGACGGAGGAAATCGCAGATAACGGACCTGCCCTCTTTGTCTGCACCTCCTACCCACTGACGTCCTGTTTGAGCTTCATTGTTGCCATCAGCTCGTTCAGCCGACGGCCCAAAGGGCAAAGCGAGCTTTGCCTCCTCGAAAGGACCCTTCTTAGGCTTCAATTCCCGGCTTGCGCCATCCCTGATGCATTCATGGAGTCCCCCAGGCCTTAACCTCTTCTCCGTCCTGCCGCGGCGCACAATCGGTATTACTCTCGGTCATTGATCGAAAGAAGGGTTCCTCGTCGAACAAAGGGGCGCCTGGTTCTCTGCAGACGCCTCTGGCCGCCAGACATCGTGGCTGGCCAGATACAATGCCCGCCGACCAGACAGCTACAGAACCGCAATCGTTCATCACCAAAGTCACAGCCTCGAATTCTCCCGCCGTGGCTGCCGTGAGCAGTGCGAGCCCGCGATTCGCCAAATTCGTCGCCTCGCTGCCTGAGTCGTCTCTCAACAGCTTTTCCGGAGCTGCCGCCGGCGTCGCTTCGGGTATTGTTACCTGCCCGCTCGATGTCATCAAGACCAAGCTCCAAGCCCAGAGCGCCTTTCGGCGGCGCAACCAGGGCGCTGCGAGTCTCTCTGCACCCTCGTACAGGGGTCTCTTTGGGACAGCCTCGGTGATATGGAAGCAGGACGGTATCCGTGGCATGTACCGCGGTCTTGGCCCAATGCTTTTCGGCTATCTGCCAACCTGGGCGGTGTATATGAGCGTATATGGTGCCTCAAGAGATTACTACTACACCAGAGTAGAGAGCCAGTTTGTGGCTCAAATATATGCCTCTATCACAGCCGGCGCTTGCTCAACAGTCATCACCAATCCAATATGGGTTATTAAGACGCGTCTCATGTCCCAGGTTGGCGCATCCGCATCAAAAGACTCGAGGACACCTTGGTACTACCACTCGACTCTGGACGCGTTCCGTAAAATGTATGCCACCGAAGGCATGCGCTCCTTCTACTCTGGTCTTGGGCCTGCCTTGCTTGGTCTCACTCACGTCGCCCTTCAGTTTCCTCTTTACGAGACCTTCAAACTTAAATTTACAGGTGTCAGTATGGGCGACACTAACAACAAGGACAACATCAACAACACTTGGGGGATTTTGGCTGCCACATTTCTCAGCAAAATCTGCGCGACTACAGCGACTTACCCACACGAAGTGATTCGCACACGCATGCAAACGCAGCAGAGGACGTGGCATCCTGTGGGACATCACGCGCACGCAGAGTCGCTGACCGGTACCAAGCCCCACGCTGTGCCATCTGGAGCAGATGGCGCCTCAGAGACACCACGGTATCGAAGTATTCTCAGTTCGTGCCGCGTCATCCTCAAGGAAGAGGGTTGGCGAGCCTTTTACTATGGAATGGGCACAAATCTCATCCGGGCTGTGCCTGCAGCCATGACGACCATGCTGACGTTTGAGACCTTGAAGCGCTCTCTGCTGAAGCTTCAAGAAGAAGGGAGACGACTGGACGCTTCAGAATAGTGAGCAAGCTGCGAAGACGATTTGTCATATATGTGCATGAATCATTTGGCGTTCTTGGAGAATCGATTCAAGACTAACGCCCGAGTGAGAGCACTCGTTTGCAGAATGATGTTGCTGTGAAATACACAACCTCTGCCCTCCCTGTCCCTTAGCCTTGCATAGTGTACATATTATTCAATCACTTCAGAGTGATTTGCTTATCATGACCCATCTGTTGTCTTGTCTTGTCTTGCTCTGCGTATGCCCTCCTCAATTGGATTGCCCTGATCTAGGCTTTTGGCTGCCTCCCTGGCCCTCTTGATCTCGGCATCGCTGTCCTTTTCTCGGCCCGTCAACTGTCCCCATAGTGTTCGGTCTTGTGCTTTTTCCAGCTGCCCATGACGCCGGGCATTTTCATTGCGCCAGTTGATGCTGCCGCCATCCGCTTCACGTGCCCGCCTCGCATTTTCCTTGGCCGCTGCGACGGTCGTGCGTGTGTATATGAAGATGAGGCCACCCAATGCCATGGCCGCGAGCGGGACCGCCAGTTGACGAGAGTTGCGCACCGGGCGACGGGGCGTGGCCTGCGGTGCCTCGACCAGACCGCCAGGACCGCGAGGCACAGAGACGCGGCCTCCCATGATGTAGAATTATTTGTCAGCCTGTCGTTTCTGCGGATGCAATGGCCTGACATGCACCAGCCATTGTTGGTCGATATTGTAGCCTCAATCGTCAACACTAGTCTAAGGCGGGTATTTCTGCGGCGTGTAATCAGATCAATCTACCATGACGTCGCGCCCAACTACAGCAACTATTGGCGACAGAGTTTACCAATCTTCTGCGCCTTCTAGAGCTGTCTTTGCACTTGATTTCTAATTGGGTACTAACTTTACTCAAAATCCCTTCGTTTCGTCACCCTTTGGGCAATCGTGAGTTCATCACAGACCCAATATTATTGCATCCTCTCCTTCCCCACCTTCCACAAACTCGTCCCAAACACCGCCAACCTGTTCGCCTCCGCCCCTCGTCGCTCGATCCTCTCCTCACTGGCTTCAGCCACGACGGCCACCCGAAGACTAGCTCAGAGCTCGCGACATCTATCGTCATCGGCCGCAGTCATGGCGCCAGTCGCTGCAGAGTATGACTATCTTGTCATCGGTGGCGGTTCTGGAGGTCTTGCAAGCGCCCGCCGAGCCTCGAGCTATGGGGCAAAGGCTGTTGCTATCGAGTCCAAACGTCTTGGTGGAACCTGTGTCAATGTCGGCTGTGTTCCCAAGAAGGTGACGTGGAACGCTGCGGCAATCTCGGAGACGATCCACGCCGCAAAGTCTTATGGCTTCTCCGTGCAGGAGACGGCCCCCTTTGACTGGCCAGGTTTTGTGGAGAAGCGAGACGCATACGTGCGCCGGCTCAACGGCATCTATGAAAGCAATCTGAACAAGGACAAGGTCGACTACGTACACGGCCGTGCCACTTTCTTGGATGCAAATTCCGTGTCAGTCACATTGGACGACGGCTCAAAACAGACCATCAAGGCCAAGAACATTCTCGTCGCTGTAGGAGGCCACCCGAGCATTCCGACTGATATTCCGGGCGCAGAACTTGGCATCACCTCGGATGGCTTCTTCGAGCTTAAGCAGCAGCCCAAGAAGGCCGCTTTGGTGGGCGCCGGCTACATCTCGGTAGAAATGGCAGGCATGCTGCACGCTCTCGGCACTGAGACTCATCTCTTCATCCGTCATGACACCTTCTTAAGAAGCTTTGATCCCATGGTGCAGGAGAAGCTCACAGCAGAATACGAGCGCCGAGGGATCCACCTGCATAAACAATCTTCACAGCAGAAGATTGAAGATCTCGGCAACGGCATCAAGCGCATCCACTACAAGGATCACACGGGATCAGGTACTCTTGACGTTGACACTTTGCTGTGGGCCGTCGGTCGCGCTCCCGAAGTTGAAGATCTTGGTCTGGATAAAGTTGGCGTAAAACTCAATCAAAAGGGCCACATCATTGTCAATGACTATCAGGAAACCAATGTGCCAAACATCTTTGCGCTTGGCGATGCCTGCGACAAGGGCTTTGAACTCACGCCCGTGGCCATTGCTGCAGGGCGACAGCTCTCCAACCGCCTTTTTGGCGGTGTCAAGGACGCTCATCTTGTCTACGAGAACATTCCATCTGTCGTTTTTGCGCATCCAGAGGTCGGTACCGTGGGCCTTACGCAGCCTGAAGCAGAGAAGAAGTTTGGCAAGGAGAACGTCAAGGTCTATACGACAGGCTTCACGGCAATGTACTATGCCATGATGGAGCCGCACGAAAAGGGTCCCACTTCGTACAAGCTCGTGTGCACCGGAAAGGATGAGAAAGTGGTTGGCCTGCACATCATGGGCGAGGGCAGCGGCGAGATGCTGCAGGGCTTTGGCGTCGCCGTCAAGATGGGCGCAACAAAGGCCGACTTTGATCGTTGCGTTGCCATTCACCCAACGAGCGCTGAAGAGCTTGTGACGCTGAAATAGATATGTATGACATGAGATGTACTTTGTTTGACCTTGATAGGAAATAGATGACAAATGCGGAATTTAAATTAAGTCACTGGCTAATCCCACCTACATAGTCATTCAATAGCTTGTGTAGGAATATGTGGTGCCCTTGCCTGGTAGCCCAAATGTAGGCATCTGAAAGAGAGAAGGGAGTGGAATTCACGCCACCAATGTCTCCTTTCGATGCATTTCACAGTAAATTGGAAATGAATCCGTCAAGGACGAAGATTATCCAATTGTGGTATATCGAGAGCCTATGATCCACTAAGACGGCTTGGCTTGCTCAGCTTGACTGCAGACCTTTTAATCGAAGTCATCAATTGGAGGCGGCGTCTCTAAAACCCGTGACAGCGGAAATGAAGCAACACCGTCCGCCCAATGTCTGAGGGCCTGCCACTGTTCTTGGTCCGTTGCCGCAGACCATAGCATATCGTCGTACAGCCAGTTCAGGTCCAACTTGATCCTGCGGATGACATCGCCCCAGTCTTGCAGGAACACATCCCACGTCCCTGAACGCAGAGTGCAGTGATAGATTTTCAGATGCTGGAGTATTCCGTTGGCATGTCGATGGACAAACTTTGTCAGAGCCTCCGGCTCGAACAAGCATTCACTCAAATTTACTTCACGCAGACAAGCGGACAGATCTGTGTACTGCAGCACGTTTGAAATGGTCATGTGTCGACTTAGATGCAGATGTAGCCTCTCCAGCCCATGTGCCGAGTTCAGCGCTTGCGCAAGCTGCATTGCGTTCCTATCGTCTTTCGCAGTGTGAACGTACCTGTACGGCACCGTGCTAAACTGCAGTCGCAGGTCTCGAAGTCCGGCCAACAGTCTTTTGAAGTTCTCGAAGTCGTAGCGTGTTCTTGCCAACACGCGCCAATTGACTCCTCGCGGAATGTCAGCATATGCTGATCGAAGAAGGGGAGCATTGATCTTGAAAGTCTCGACGCCACGCTCACTTTTCGAGAAGGCACGGACGAGTAGAAACAGGCCGCGGTATGGAGATATAGTAGCTGGTGCATGCCAACAATATTGGACATCTTCGTCTGGCCCTGGACCCGCGTCTTCAGCAGTCCATGAAGCATCTTCGGGTTCACGTTCAGCAACATCAGTCCCGTGCCAGTCGACTCTGGGTGCGAACTCTGACATTGGAAGATAGTCAGCATGAGGGAAAGCCTTTTGCCAGTGGATGATTGCTGGCGACCTCCTCTGTTCTTTGGGTCTGCCCCAGGATAGCTGTGCGAAAACGCAGTGCCGTAGCTTTGGCAACAAGTGAGAGTGTAGAGCACTTTGAAGTAGACGATAATCAAGCATCTGATACCGAGCCTCAAAATGAGCCAAGGCCTCGCTCCGATAGAAAGCTAATGCCTCTGAGCACATGGTCTCTTTTCTTTGCTGGAACTGTTCTTCAGAATTGCTCGCTTTCAGTGCTACCCACCTAGCGTTCATATTTTCCCAGTCTGCCTCCAATATATCCTCGTACATGAAAGAGCACGGCTCAAAAACGTGCTGAAATGCTTGAGTAAAAAAGTTCGCCCGTTCCATGTTATGAGGACTGAAAGTTGTGTCATCCCAGACTAGTTCAGAGACATTAGACAAGAGGTAAGCCTTCTTCATCAGGGCTTGAAATGCCGCCAGATCTGAAGAGTGGCATGATATGTAAATACGCTCGAAAAGCCGTTCAGAGAACGGTATCTCCCAAGCACGGCAAGTCAACCTGGCATTTTTCAAATCCTGACGCTCTAAGAAGCCCGCACACATAAGTAAAAGCTCTGGAGGCAAGACAATCCTCTTATGGTGGTTCATACTGGTCATTCCCGTATTGATTTTGACGTAGCTTGCCTCCGTGCAAGGAGCTACTCAAAATTCAGCTCTGCTCGTAGCAAGGGTGATGGTCATGCTAGCCGTTTGCACATGATCCTCTGCTCAACAACTTTCCCACCAGAGCAGATGGGTATGCTCTCGGGCTACTCAGTCATTCGTAGAGAAATTTAGTCTCTTGCCCATATCTCGACCAGATATACTTCAAGCCACAAGCGCACAGATGTGATCTCTGGCACGAGCCTCTTCGTTGGAGGCGAGCTGGAAACTGATTCTAACAGATATGCGGTTTACTGTTGACATTTTATGGTGTCTAGAGCCAGGCTCAAAGCAGAAGGAAGTTGACTTGCATTTTCCTGCTGAGAACGTCAAGGCAACGGTTGCCTGATAAATTAGGTTTCAGCATTTGTACCTCCCCTGAGTCAACATCTTACGACGCACCGTATGTATCGACTTGAAACTAATAAAGCGCCAAATTGAAATCAATGTATGCTTGGACGACGAATATTTAGCAGTGCCAATTCGATAATAAGCATGTCCTTGCGCCGGTCGTCTCGACGGTCTGCTGGTGTCTCTACTGCAGCGCCACCCGCCAAATCAACTCCTCCGGAGACCAAGGTTGCATCAAGGAAAAAATCCAAGACTAATAACAGGGTAGCAAAAGCAATCGAAATTCCAGCAAACGATCTCAAAGGAAATGAGCCCACAGTAACGTGCGTATAAGGTCGAGCGCTGTGCTTAGAGGAAGCAGCTAATGCAATCTAGTCCTGTGACTCCGACGAAGGGTGGCAAGAAGAGAAAGCTTGCCGATGTTAATATTGCAGAGCGAAAAAACGAAGACGGGACTTCCAAGCAAGTCTCTTACACACCAGCAGCTGCCGCAGATGGACTGAAGGAAGAGGACTTGTCGGCACGCGTAAACAACAGTACACGCAAGCCACGAGCTGTCCGTCCAAATCAGACTATTGCTCCACTAGTGACACCACATGGTTCTCGTGTTCTGGCACATCCGCTTGAAGCAGAACAGGGATCGCCATCCAAAGCCAAAATAACGACAGACAATATTCTGTCTACAGCTATCGCACACTTGATCGCTGTTGACGACACCGGAAAACTCAAGGACTTAACCAAAGCACATTCATGTCACGTTTGGTCGCCTGAAGGATTGGCCGAAGAAGTTGATCCTTTCATGACTCTGACTACGGGTATCATGGCACAGCAAGTCAGTGGTGCTGCTGCTAGTGCTATCAAGAAAAAATTCATCCGACTATTCGTGGATGACTCCTCAAGCTTGGAAGACGAGCTATCCATCAAGCAATTCCCCACTCCTGACCAGGTTGCTGCTACCGAACTCTCACGGCTACGGGAGGCCGGTCTGAGCCAGAGGAAGGCAGAATACATTAAAGGTTTGGCCGAGAAGTTCGAAAGTGGTGAGCTGAGTGCGAAGATTCTAGCAGAGTGCAGCGACGAGGAGATCATGGAGAAGCTCGTTGCAGTACGCGGCTTGGGCAAGTGGTCCGTCGAAATGTTCGCTACTTTTGGCTTGAAGCGCCTTGACTTCTTCTCTACTGGAGATTTGGGCGTACAACGTGGGATGGCGGCATATGTTGGTCGAGACGTGGCAAAATTGAAGAACAAAGGATCTGGCAACAAATGGAAATATATGAGCGAGAAGGACATGCTTGATATCTCCGCCAAATTCTCACCCTATAGAGGAGTCTTCATGTGGTACATGTGGAGGATCGAGGATGTGGACGTCAGCGCTATGCAGGACAATTGAGCCTCGCTTGCCGCGTGGATGCTAGTAAGAGGATGTATATTTTTACAGAATACCGAGAACGGTCACTGTACGATACATCAGCGCTCGCTTGGAGTTACAGAAGAGGTCAAGATCCTCGGTGAATGGATTGAATTCAATATTTCTTCTTGGGAGGTTCTATTACAATAAGATGCGAAATCGCTTGTGGCGTGGCAGGTCATGGTCAATGCGTTGCTATGGACAGAAATGACGCCAAGACGGGAGTAAACAAAGCGACAAGCAAGGAGTGACTACTGAGCACTCGAATGCATGAATAGGCGCTAAGACCCGCTGCATGACTCAAAGGATCATACTCAGATATTTGAATATTGAAAGTCGCTTTAGAAGCTATTCTGGACTATCCAATGCCGCGCCAGACTCGCGCAGCTGCACGTGCAGAAGAAGAGCGAGTAGTAGATGTTACTAAGACAGCTGAAGATGCGACAAATCAAACATTGAAAGAGGTGAGAAAACTTCCAAACCTTGATTTCCCGGAGAGTCACGGAACGATCATGAGGCTGGTCCAGAATAACTGACAGGAGTATCCAGATGTGCACAGCAGAGGACTGGGGTGGCGCAAACAACAATACTGGTGGCAAGAAGAAAAAGAAGAATAGAGGCAAGAAGGCTAAGGAGGACTCAATTAGCGATACGATTGCCCTGCCAGCGCCGACGGATTCGCCCAAATCGAATTGTCCAACCTTGTTGGTGGAGGACCTTGTTGCAGCTGTCCCACCTACGACCTCAAAGTCGAACAACTCGCAAGCAAAGGAGAGTCAAGGTACATAACCCTTTTCGTCGAATCCTGACTTGCCAGGAGAGCCTCATTGACGTTATAGTGGTTCTCCTCCCCCAAGAAGCTTCTCGACCGACCTCACCTCTACGACGGAGTTCTCGAAGAAAGGGACGTGAGGCAGACAGACTCCAAGACGCACCACCGCTCACACAAGAAATGGCCTTCAACGCGACATCCGCCCCAAATAGCACAAGCAATGGGTACACATCGGCCCAAAATGACGCCAGAGGTGAACTACTTGGAACTGTTGTAGTAACCCCTGCAGATGACAGTGGGAAGGATCAAAGACAACACTGTCATAATGGAAATAACAACCATCAGGTTGAGGCAACAGCGGTACAGAGGCTTGAGTCGGTCTTCCATCAGCCTGCTGCTGGAGAGGATGAGAATGGCGAGTCTGCCATTGCACATATCATTGCTAGGTCACCTATCAAGTCACCCATCAGCCCCAGGCGTAGGCTGCTGGAGGATCCAATAGAAGCCCTTGACGCTCTCGAAGATGCACTTGAAGAAGTTGACAAGGCTTTGCCGACCCTCGAAAAAAAGAGGACGAAAAGGACTTCGCCTGCTCCACCACTTTTGAGAAAAAGATCAGTTCCACGGTCGGAATCAAAGAATGCTTTGGAGAAGTCTGGGCCGGATGGAGGTTCATCAACGAAGCAATTGTTGCCCAAGCAGACATCATCGATCGGCCAAAATCCCGCCACAACTGGATCTGCGACGAGTGGAACTTCACAAACTACCTCAGCGAAGTCTGGTTCAGGCACTGAGGCTCCAGGCGTAGCTCTCAAGACACCTGTCAAAGCTAGTAAAGACGTCAAGAAGCCCACCACTATATCAGCGCTCAACACCCCCCCTCTGGTTGTTAAGTCATCCAAGCCGTTGACCAAATCATCTTTCCACTTGCCTAGTGAGGCAACAGCCGCCAAGTTGAAAGCACAGCGGGAGGAGCGTGTGAAGCGACAAGAAGCAGCTGCGGCAGCAAAAAAGCAGGAAGATACTAGAAGGAGAGCCTGGCATCGGCCAAACCCTACCGAGCCCAGGCAGACCACTCTAGGCACAGAACGAAGAAGTGTCCTTACTGAAAGAAACCACAATAGTGAGAAAGCGACATCAACCAGGGCTGTGACAACCAAAAAGCCACTCTTCTCGACTATCAATAGCACAGCCACTACCCCCCGACCCTCGACGGTAAAAATTAGGCCGCTGAGCATGGTAGCAACTCCTACTGCCTCCAATGCGGACACGACGAAACGGGAGCGGCCTTCAAGCTTCTATGGGGTCTCCAGTTCCACGAAACCAGTGCGACCAGGCCTTAAGACGAGCGTGGCAAAGTCTCGAGAGCAGGAAGTCAAAGACAAGGCAGAAGCTGCACGTAAAGCTCGCGCTGAAGCTGCCGAGCGAGGTCGGCAGGCTAGCAGAGAATGGGCCGAGAGGATGATGCGAAAACAGCGAGCACAAATGGCCGCAGCGAAAAAGGAGGACGTGCTGGCCGGTGCTTGAAGCCTAGCTTTTTCCAGCATCACCAACAGCTTTGGGGTATTGTTACGGTTGCAGAAGCGACAAAGACAAAGGAGATGAGCGAGGATTTCATATCCTCTTTGTACATATCAGAAGAACTGAAAGAAGAATTCCAAGATGTGCATACAGCGGATCATCAAGAGATGTCTTCCCCTCAAGGAAAAGCTGGGGCGTAGGGCTGAAAAGACTCTTGGCAAAGTGGCTGGGTTGAGTTCGCGGACCGTCATCCTAAAGCTTTTGCCGCCGGAAGCGCGTAAAGTGCCGCTTTGCACGTCCTCGGTGTTTTTACAGGTCTCTGCTGTGTTGTTGCTTCTACATACTCTTGCTTGCATTTTCCTGGGTTGGCGAAGCGAGTACCTTAGCACAGCAATAGCCTCATTCTGCCCGCTTCTAGATTTGAGCTGAATCGGCTCAGCAGCACTGTGGTTCACAACTCAAACCATTGCCCCGCCACCACCTGCTGGCATCAAGAGCCTCGTCAAATTCCTATTCAACACACGCTCTTCCTTCCGCCTTCAGTCGACTTGGTATCTACATATCTCAAACAATAGGGTGCTCTGGACGAGCGAGCCCGTGGGTTCAAATTCAGCATAGTCGTCCGTATCGTCACTACCATGGTCGCGTCCGTTGAAGAGCTCGACGCGACCGTTCGTGCCTTTTATGAAGGCAGAGGGGATCAGGTAGGAAAAAATCTGCAACGGTGTCCGGATATGGCCTATAGCTCACATGTCATGTAGCAAAAACAAGCGCAAACAGCCTTGAATCAGGTATGAGCTTCTACGACTATCTCTACTTCAGCCTAGCTAACCACAACAGTTTCGAGAGAATCCCGACTCATGGCTCCTCGTCGATAAGATTCTCCAAGAGTCTACATATCCTCAGACAAAATGTGGGTGCTTCTCATATCACACTGCAGCGCGCTACAAACTGACATGGAGCAGACCTTGGCCTCCAAGTCCTCGACAATGTGATTATGACTCGATGGAAAATCCTGCCACGAGATCAGTGTCAAGGTGAGCATTTTGCAATGGTGGGTTGGGAGCTTGCGGCATGCTTACAACCCTGCAGGCATCCGCAATTTTGTGGTCAACTTCATCATCGAAAACTCAAATTCCGAGGAAGCGTTGAAGAGTAATAAGGCCTTCCTCAACAAGCTCAACCTCGTCCTCATCTCCATACTCAAACAAGAATGGCCAGACAACTGGCCTCACTTCATAAATGAGATCATCACCGCTTCCCACTCCAACCTCTCAATTTGCGAGAACAACATGGTCATTCTGAGGCTGCTATCTGAGGAAGTCTTTGACTATTCGGCCGACCAGATGACCTCGACCAAGACCAAGAACTTGAAGGCTCGCATGACCTCTGAGTTTGCAGAAATCTTCAAGCTTTGCTCCGAGGTGCTCATGACAGCCACCTCTCCGAGCTTGGTAAAAGCCACTCTTGAGACGCTCCTGCGCTTCCTCAACTGGATTCCCCTTGGTTATATTTTTGAGACGCCCATCATCGAAACGCTTCGGGGTAGGTTTTTGAAGGCCGAGCAGACCCGGAACGTCACGCTCAAGTGTTTGACCGAGATTGCCGGCTTGCAGTTTGGACAGCAATACAGCTACGACGAGAAGCTCGTGCAGCTCTTCACCGAGACGCTCACGACAGTATCCGAGATTGTGCCCCTTTCGCTTGACCTGCGTTCCACGTACAAGACCAGCAACTCTAGAGATCAAGAATTTGTCCAAAATCTTGCCCTCTTCCTCTCCGCTTTCTTCTCCACCCACCTTAATGTCATCGAAAACCTTCCAAATCGCGACTTTCTCACACATGGCCATTATTATCTGCTGCGCATCTCTCAGATTGAAGACCGAGAAATATTCAAAATCTGCCTCGAGTACTGGACTAAGCTAGTCACCGAGTTGTACGAAGAGATGCAGCAACTGCCAATCACCGACATGAACCCGCTGGTGAACCTCGGGGTTGGTGGCCTGGCGAACGGCGGCGCGCCAAACCCTCAGATGCTGGCCAATTATCCTCTACGCAAGCACAAATACGCCGACGTACTTTCTAGTCTGCGAACTGTCATGATCGAGAACATGGTCAAGCCCGAAGAGGTGCTTGTTGTGGAGAATGACGAAGGCGAAATCGTCCGCGAGTTTGTCAAGGAGAGCGACACGATCCAGCTTTACAAGACAACACGCGAGTGTCTCGTCTACCTGACTCATCTTGATGTGGTCGACACGGAGCAAATCATGTCCGAGAAGCTCGCCCACCAAGTAGACGGCTCCGAGTGGTCCTGGGCACGCTGCAACACACTTTGTTGGGCCATTGGCTCCATATCAGGAGCTATGAATGAAGAGACGGAGAAACGCTTCCTAGTGACGGTAATTAAGGACCTCCTTGGCCTCACAGAGATGAAACGTGGCAAAGATAACAAAGCCGTCGTCGCTAGTAACATCATGTACATTGTCGGACAGTACCCGCGCTTCTTGAAAGCGCACTGGAAGTTCCTCAAGACTGTTGTGAACAAGCTCTTTGAATTCATGCACGAGACACACGAGGGCGTGCAGGACATGGCTTGCGACACCTTTATCAAGATTGCTAGCAAGTGCAAGCGGCATTTCGTGGCTGTGCAGCCTGGAGAAAACGAGCCTTTCATCGACGAAATTGTGCGAACCCTGGACAAAATCACCTGCGACCTGTCGCCTCAGCAGATACACACCTTTTACGAGGCTTGCGGCAACATGATAAACGCCCAGGGCCAGAAGCAGGTGCAGGAACGCCTGATTGCTGAACTCATGGCCACACCCAACAAGGCTTGGGACGCAATCATCGCACAGGCTCACCAAGACTCGTCAATACTGCAGGATGCAGAGATGATTAAAATTATCGGCAACATCATGAAGACGAACGTTGCGGCGTGCACGTCAGTCGGAAGCTACTTCTATCCCCAGATTGGTCGCATCTATCTCGACATGCTGAGCATGTACCGTGCCAGCAGCGGCCTGATTGATGAAGCAGTCAAGCGTGAAGGAGTCATCGCTACGAAGATGCCCAAAGTTCGCGGTTTCCGCACTATCAAGAAAGAAATACTAAAGCTCATCAACACCTACGTCGAAAAGGCAGAGGACTTGGAGATGGTGCGCAACAACTTTGTACCTGGCCTGCTCGAGGCTGTACTGTCCGACTATCGCAACAATGTGCCGGATGCCCGTGAGCCCGAAGTACTGAATGTCATGACGACCATTGTCAACAAGCTACATGTACGTTGGAGCCCCCGCAGAAGCCGCTTCTGGGTGCATCAGTCCCCTTTCCTCTTGTTGTGATGAGACTAAGACTGACTTGTGTGACAGAGCAACATGGATGACCAGATACCCGTCATCCTCGAGAACGTCTTTGAGTGCACTCTCGAGATGATCAACAAGGACTTTTCGGAGTACCCTGAGCACCGAGTGCAATTTTTCGCGCTATTGCGAGCCATCAATGTGGCATGTTTCAACGCCCTATTGCGGCTCGATGGTCGCCAGTTCAAGCTGATCATCGACTCGTGCATGTGGGCAAGCAAGCATGATAACCGTGACGTGGAGCAATCTGGTCTCGGCATGTGCATTGAGCTTATTGACAATATGATTCAGACTGACGCCAACACGTCCAACACATTCTTCCAGAGCTTCTTCACCACGATTCTGCAAGACGTCTTCTTTGTTCTTTGTGATCCTGACCACAAGGCAGGGTTCAAGTATCAATCCAATCTCCTGGCCCGCATGTTCACCCTTGTCGAGTCCGGCAAGATTCAAGGACCAATCTACTCTCCCGACCAAGCGCAGCCTGGCACGTCCAACCATGACTTCCTGAACAGTTTCACCCAGAACTTGCTTGCCAATGCTTTTAACAATCTCCAGGCTTCGCAAATCAGTGCGTTCCTGGATCGCCTGTTCCAATACCATGACGATCCTCCTCACTTCAAGCTCGCGCTACGCGACTTTTTGGTGTCAATGCGCGAATTCTCGTCATCTGACACGACCGACTTTTACGCCGAGGATCGTGAAGCAGAGGCCAAGGCTGCGCAAGAGCAGGATCGCGCACGTGCAAAGCAGGTGGGCGGTCTCATGAAACCAGAAGACATGGATGACGATGAGTTGTAAGGGATTTGGCTCAGCCCAAATGCGGGTGACGATACCTGTGTTGCTGGCCTACATCACCTGCTCATGAGCGTGCGCCACGCACCATGTTCTCTTCGCTGCACGCGCTACTGCGCTATGAAAATTCGGGACTGTGCATGTGGTGTGAAAATGTATAGTTTTAGAGACGAGGACGAGATACCAGCCTTGGAACAGATTATAGATAGTTTCAGGCATGCCGAAACGAAGAGGAACAATTTTTCGAAGTAAGATGATTTTCATTCCAAATCTCCTTAATATGCACTATTGGTTGTCAAAGAACCAGGATCTGTGTCTTGAATTTGAAAAGCAGGTGCCAGCCACAGTTGCAGGTGGGTGAAAATCAATCTGAGGTTATCCAGACTACAACTACTACATCAGGCTAGAGAGAGCACGTGCGCGTTCTGATTGGTCGCCGTGCCTGAGACTCGTCTGCAAGCAAAAAGATTTCTCTGCCAAATTTCTGATGATGGCGGCTGAGCTTGCCCAATCTTATTTGCCGCAAACCCAGTGAGAGTCTGCCGGCAGTTTTCGTCTTGCTCTTCCAGAAGCGGCTACGGCGCATGTGGATTGCATTTCTTCGCCGGACCCGTGATCAAAGCAGAAATCAGCAAAGCACATGCCGCACCTGCCAGTTCCTCCCGGCCATAGCAAGCCAGAGACAAAGACGAATGCCATTCAAATCTGGCCACTCTCTCTGGCTTTGAACTCTCATTTCGATCAAGGCCCCACCACCAGCTCACAACGTGGCATTCCGCTGTACTAGCGGTGCAAAGTGCCACGTCTGCCTGCCATTCCCCACCCGTTCATTGCCATGGAAATCAAACGCTGAGAAGTCTCCATTAACTCTGCCCTCTGCTCTATCGCAGCTCTGAATTGCAAGCCTGGAAGAAACAATTCGACAGAATCTTTCCTGTGAGCCCAAGGTGCTGGAATTCCTGGGCCCATATTTGCCCTACTAGTCGTTTGGACGGTGTCTATCTTCCTGGAGCGAGTCACTGTTACCTAGCTTGAGCCTTCCGTCAGCATGTAAGTGTGCCTTCGAGCTAAATAAGATGGTAGCTATATATTGATAGGCGGGATCATGTGTACTGATATTGTTTTTATTGAAGGAAGTTTGGCAAGCAGATCCAAAAGAAGCAACTCGAGATTCCCGAGTATGCCGCCAGCTTTGTGGATTACAAGGCGCTGAAAAAGGTCTGAGTGGATTCGATTGATGTCACTTCCAGTGTAAAAGCTGACTGGGACATATATTTGTAGCTCATAAAAGAGCTGAAGCATTCGCCAGTAGTCCGATCCGGAATCCATCCAGCTGAACAAGCGCAGTTGAACGATCCGCAGGCGGCTTTGCAGGCCAATAAGGCACCATTTTTTTTCCGCTTGGTATGTATAAGTTTGCGGTGGCGCTATAGTCTGAGGAAAGCTGACGGACAAACTAGGATCGCGAACTTGACAAGGTCAATGCGTTCTACACAGTCAAGGAAGCTGAGGTGAGTGTCCATGGCTTAGAATGTGGCCTTATGCGACATTTTCTGAATCTAGCATAGTCAAAAGTGCGATTGAGAGTCCTGATCGACAAACAAAAGGCAATGCGCATGCGTCACCCTTCAATAAGCAGGACTTCGACAAACTACATAACGCTCGAACAGGGCTTTCGCGACTTCATTAAAGACCTTAATAAGCTACAGCAATTCATCGAAATCAACGCGACAGCATTTTCCAAAATCCTGAAGAAGTGGGACAAGACATCCAAGTCCCAGACCAAGGAGCTCTACCTCTCACGTGCAGTAGAGGTTCAACCATGTTTCAATCACGATGTCATCAGCGAACTATCTGATCAAGCTGCTACTAGTCTCCTCGACTGCTCAGCATGGGCAGAGGGCGACGGTACGACGTACTCAACAGACCACCCTGAGGCCCAGATTGCACAGACTCCTCGGCTCGAGCAAGACGAGACCGACAGCGATCTGCTGGAGACAATAAATCGTGGTGATGTCAATACGCTCCACGGCTTAATCGCACACATTTCGTCGACTCCTCTTGCTGCCGATCGTTTAACAAAGGCCTTTCTGGCTGCGGTCTCTCTCGCTCCTGTCGAGGGTCTGCAAATGCTCTTGGGCACTGGTATGGTAAATATGCACGCTAAGGACGAGATCAACGATCGTAACTGCCTTCACAAGACCGCCATGACCGGTCGGTTAGATTTGCTGCAGCTGGCTCTGGACGCCAAAGTCGATGCTGGTCATGTAGATGCGTATGGGAGAATCCCGCTTCACTATGCTTGCATGAATGGCCACGTCCAGCTCGTTGAGCCGCTTGTACAAGCCAGGCCTGACACGCCCGACATGCAGGATCTGGACAACTTCACGCCTCTTATCCACAGTATTGTCCATGCTCAGCTGGAGTGTGCTGAGAGGATACTATCATACTCTGTGCGAATAGATCCTCAACGGGACACTGACCACATACCGCTAAATCTCGCTTGCCAGTATGGATCAGTGCCTATTGTGGACCTCCTGCTTCGAAGCCGACCTCAGATTTTACCTGACGCTGAAGGACTGTACCCGCAACACCTTGTGGCCCGATTTGGTAGAGATTCGAAGTTGCTGTTGATGTTGCAAGCTTATGGTGCAGACCTCGATCAGCCAGACAAGCTCTACAACTGGACACCGCTCTTTCACGCAGCAAGTGAGGGACGTAATGACTGCCTGCAGATTCTCCTTGATTGCGGTGTCAACGTTGATGCCAAGGACGAAAAGGGTCTTTCTGCCTTGTACTACGCTACATGGGAGGGTCACAGGCACTGCATGGCGATACTTGCATCAGTAGCTGGCCAGAACGCTACATTGCCTCCCAAAAAGACACTATCGGTCGGAGTATCCGCAAAAGAAAGCCAGTCCGCCACTGGAAGTGACATTGACATAATTCCTGATCTTGCCCTCCCGCCTCCTATCATCCCAACAAGGAGATATGGCCACAACTTTCTCGAGTCCAAGACCACAGTGGTCATTAGCTTTGAAGATGCCACAACGGAGCGTCCGGCTGTACGTTTCTACGACGAAAGCAAATATCCAGCCGCTCGACTAACAATTGCTCCCCGCTCGTCTGACATTCTCCCGAGAAATCTCCTCCTCCCCATTAATGAAGACAATCGATATGTCTCCTTGGAGATGAAGGACCTTGCAACCTTTGCTGTCGACTTTGATGTCTATCCTACTTTTGGCAAGAAGGTCATTGCCAAAGGTTCTGTTCCTGCTGAAGTCTTTCGGGGCATCCAAAGCAGCTCTGGCCGCCATCATCTGTCTCTTCTTGACCCTCGTTTGAGGAGTGTCGGCCAGCTCTTTTTCCGCTTCCAAGTCATCAAACCATTCAGTGGTATTCCTCTCGACATTACCCCCTTTGCTACGTACTGGAAAGCCACAAGCCAACTGGAATCAAGGCCCAGCTCCTTGGTCACAGGGTCAAGCTTGTCGGGAGAACATGTGAGAATGACTGTACAGTTTACGCTGGATGGAGTGCCCGTGATGCATCCAAATAACATGGTCAAATGCGCTGGTATCGATCTGCCGGTGTCAAGTATCACCTTTGCTCAATTTAGCAGCATTGGGGATCAACTACATGGCTCCGTGCGTCAATCTCGACTGCAGCAGTCTTTGACGACGGACGATTTCAGTCAAGTCTACGCCGAAGTTGGATCATCCTTTTTGTCCCTTGGCGAGGTCCTTTCCATACTGCCGATTCAGCGGAACATCAATATCCACATCTTGTTTCCCACCGAGCAGGAAGAGCAGAGACTACGCGTAAGCCCAACAGCAAATTTGAATATGGTAGTGGACGGTCTTCTGCATGTGGTTTTCAGCCATGCGCGGCAATCCCGCGAGGATGCGGGCAACTCGATGCGCTCAATTGTCTTTACGAGTTACAACAAAGATCTGTGCACGGCGTTGAATTGGAAGCAGCCAAATTGTGAGTAAAAACTATTTCTCCTACTCTCCACCTCTCGCTGACTACCGCTTTAAAGATCCTGTGCTGCTTTGCAATGACCTTGGTACCCAGGCGCCAGATGACTCTCCGGCTGTCTATGGACATAACGCTCTTTCAATCAAAGAAGCTGTACGCATAGCGCAGACTAACAATTTTATGGGACTCGTATGTCGCTCTACGGTGCTGGATACTGTGCCAGCACTCGTTGAGGCCATCAAGGTTGCGGGCCTTGTTCTCGTTTCCGATGCTTCTGACGTGTCTGAAGACATTGCCGCTGCTGCTATCCGAGAGACTAGTGATCAGAAAACAAGGGCAGTGGCCAACACGGCGCTGCCGGCAATGGATGGCGTACCAGAGGGCGTCGATGGTATTCTGAAAGCGGACGGCATAATGCGCTTCAACGAGACAGTGGACATGTAAAATGGCAAATTTAGTCCGATATCTCGATCCAAAAGAGGAAAAAAAAAATGTAAAGAAATCCACAACGTGCAAATGAGAGTAATAAAGCAGACCTTGTCCTCGACGCTGAGTGATGCATGTACGCTCATCTTCAAATTGTGCGACGAGATTGATTCATATGATCCTCCATGGCTCTCTTTTCACTTGCTGGACCTTGCCGCCCTTTGTAGCCTTCTCCGCGTTAATACTCCCTGTCTCTTTGCTCATGTTTGTCGACTTGTTAAAGCTCAGTGATCTGGTTGCTAGCTTATTCCAAGATGGACATAGGAGGAGATTTTACTAATGCAGAGTTGATGTTGCAGGTCGAGCCCGACAGCACCAAGCTACGGATTGCAGAAAAGAGAACTGGCTCATACGGCCGGATTGGTATGCTCTTGCACTCTTTTTGGGGATGGACGTGTCATGTCCGAAGACTCCCAAAACTGCTTTGCAAAGGCCCGGGGCAAAGACATAATTGAACAAGGGATTGGACGAGAGATAAGACGTTGAATGACATTGTGCTCCGGAAAAGGAAGGGAGATTATCGCATGCTGTGTCCGCAAGACTTGAGATGTGAAAACAACACATCCAGAGAAGCGTCCAATTATATCTCTGGTTTCGTGATCCGCAATGAGTGACTGCACTTGAGAAATTCTGAAACAGTTTGTACTTATTTGATGCTGTTACAGACTTTGGCCCTTGATGAAGCAAAAAGAAATGATATGTGCCTTGAATAGCCAATCTATAGGTGAAGCAGCGCCCCGGGAGACTCCAGTTGTCAGGAATTGCACACCAGGTCCTGATCGTTGATGCTACAGTTACAATTGAACGTCATTATTTAGCAGTCGAACCTCGTCGCCAGGCTTGAAGGCCGGTAGGCCAATGTAAGGACAGCCATCGCACCGGAAGGCATCTCCAAGCGCACAGTTGCCGCAGCTTCCGACCTTGCCCTGGACAGTGAAATCGACCTCTGCGAGGTCGTTTGTGCCAAGCATGGCAGTGCGGGCCGGAGTGCCAGAAGCATTAGCTTTTGCACCGTTGGCGTCTGAATTGTGCAACTCTCCAAGTGCTTTGTCTGCAGCTTCTCGTTTGGCCTTGTCCTCTGCTTCAAGCTTCTGTGCGAGACCACAGGTACAGTCTTTGCAAGCACGACGCCGCTTTCCAGCCTTGGGTCTACATTCTGGAGCTGCTGATGTGTTAGCGGGTTGATGTGGTAGCATAAAGGGTTGAGAAGCTTACGTGGCATTATTGGTGCCGTCTTATCCTCCTCTGTGAGTAATTCGTCTTCGTCAATTAGGTCGTCATCGTCATAATCCTCGACAGGCATGTCCAGGTCATCCCCAAAGTCCACAAAGCCAACGCCAGTGGGCTTTGTGGTATTGACAGAGACTGCAGGCTGTGGTATGGTAGATTCTTTCTTGCGACCAAGCTTAAGCGGAATTGCAACAGCGGCCTGATCAGGTTTGACGAGCCCATCTGCACCTTCAGATACTAGTCCGGCGAGGATGGCTTCAGTCTTCTCTACGCCATCTGCGGTAGCATACGTGCCATCTTGGGACCGAATTCGACCACCAGTCTTGAGTGCGCGCACCACACTGGCTAAGCAAGATCGATCAAGCAGCTTCTGCGATTCTGCTCGTGTACCGTCGGCGTCTGTGAGGAGGAGGACAAGATCATATGTGGAGGTGGGAAGCGTGACCATTCCCATTGCTAGTCTGTCGAGCATCTGGATGTCTGTGGAAGTTCGGTCGTGGGAAGCGGCGATCTGCGAGAGTCGTTCGGGGTGCGAGGCAATTGACGGAGGTGTGAGGAGGAGTGTGCGTGTGGCCATCTTGGAGGGAGTGATATCAATGTCTGGAGTAAAGTCGAGGCTCACTGAGGGCGCCATGGTGACAAGAGCTCTTTGCCTGTGGCCAGGAAGATTGTTGTACTTTCGGAGGGGAGTCGAAGCAACTTTTTCCTCTGCTGAGCAATCACAAGCGACATGCTTTTTCCGCGCCGTGACGAAATCGGAGGGGCAATGCAATCACGTGACTTACCACCTCATCCGACGCGGCCAGGCCGAGAAGGGCGCAGGAGCACTCTGCTGCCACTAGACCAGGGCGATCCGGGGGCTAAGGTCAATTGTGCGCTGCCACTACCCCACAATATGGCTGCGTCACTAGCGGCAAAGCTGCCCTGACGACTGCGGCTTCTGTTGTGGCTGTTGCTATTCAGAGGCGGCGAGAAGAGTCTGGACTCACGGATTGCGGCACAATTCGACACGAGCGGCGCGTTGAGGGTTGGTGAATGACATGCAGACCTGGAAGCGCCTTTGAACTCTCCGTGATAGGCAGCCAAAACACTGGTTCGGGCTTCGTCCAACGGCGCGTACCTGAGCGCATAATGGAAACGACTCACGCGACCAATTCTGATGCACAGACTACCCCACTAAAGGGACTGGCGGGAGGAGGAGGGGCTAAGCCATGGAATGTCGTGTGTCTGTTCTGTCTGGCTGATTGCAGCTGCCGGTGTAAACAATGACAATCATGTTTCGAGCTTCGACGTCGCCTGTCTGCTGCAAAGGGAATTAACGGAAAGGAACCCCGTGTCGTTATATTGTCTTCTCCACGGTAGCTCAATGAGAGCTATCAGTCGTCTTGGCCGCCACTAGAAAGAATGAAAGAGCTGCGCCGGCCGCGTCGGAGTCTACTGCGGCCAGCTACGAATCACGAGACCGTGCTGACGCCACCCCTTAGCATCCTGGCTCGCAGCTTGTCGTAGACATTCCTCTCTTTCTCCTCCACCTCGCCTACTGCATTGAGGTGTACGTGGTGAATCACTTTCCATCAAGCTCCATTCAAACCGTCTCTCGAACCGATCAGTCTCCATTAGTAAGTCATGTTTGAGTGCTGTGGTGGGACCTTGCCGTCTCTACCACGTGCCCAATGCGTCCAGCAATTGCTCACAGACATTTCTAGTGACGCGCAGCCACAAGTACAATGACCGTGACCACCACCACCCTGGGATGACACAGGACGAGCATGTGCCAAAATACTTTGCCAAGTCTGGCCACGTCGATTCTGCCCCCAGCAAGACCAAGAAGGACGGCGGCGGGAAGGGCAATTGGTAAGTCGACATGACGATGTTGCTTCACTTTCAAACATGTCGTTTGATGTTGACGTGCAAATTCAGGGGCCGCAATGGCGACGAGATCCTTGACGAGTCCTTCAACGTCAAGCCTCGCCGTCGTAGCAACTCGAGCGTCGAGCATGGTCCCCGCCCGTTGAAGTCAAAGTTCGAGACTATCGAGCCCGAGCCCGTCTTTGAGGAAGAAGTCATGGGCCCCAATGCAACTGGCTTTGAGCACAATCATGATGATAGCGCCTCGGACACGATGAGCAAGACGGACAACAGCTCGGTTGGCAATCCGCTCGAGGAGTCAAGCACCTTGTCCAGCGTCGACTCGGACGAGGTGCGCAAGTAGGGTTGAAGTCCCACCCTTGAAGCAACGAGCACGACTTGAGCCGTCGCCTGTACCAATTAGTTATATGCCCTCTCTGTCTCGTGCTTGTCTTTTGCACGGACATTGACAGACTGCTGCGGGCAAGCAACATGAATGCAAAATGAGCTTAAATCTGCTGGATCAGAATTAAACAATTTGCCCTAGTTTTTGGAATGGAAATGTCGTGCCTCTTGCAGTACTTTTTTCATCTCCTTGCAATCCTACAAGTAAGCTACAAATAGATTATTTCTTCTGCCTCTTTGTTCCTGTCAGACTGCCGTCGCTCAGCTCGCTTGCACTGCGCTTGCCGTTGCGTGTACCTGGGCGGTTGCTTGTGCTGAGCGTCTCGTTCTGCATTTCGCTCAAGGTCTCTGATTGCAATGTCGTATCTGCCAGATTGTCGTCATCATCCTCCCCATCTTCTTGATCTTCGTCTTCGTCTTCGTCGCCTGCAGCGACTGGCTCAGCGCTGTCATCCTCGCCAGCTTCCTCACCAGCTTCTTCTTCGTCCTCATTGACTTCGGCATCGCCCTCTTCGCCGTCGGCGTCAATGCCAGGCTCTTCGCTGTCGACATCAATATCAGCTTCTGCGGCATCTTCGTCATCATCTTGCTGTTCGTTGTGGTCACTCTCTTCTGCTTCCACTTCCGCCTGGTTGTCTTGATCGCCTTCACCATCTTCCTCCTCCTCCTCCTCATCCTCCTCTTCGTCTTCTCCCTCCTCATCACCGTCAACGTCTGCATCGCCGTTCCCTTCCCCGTCGTCATCATCATCCTCATCCTCGTCCTCGTCCTTCTTTTGCTCAGGGACTTCCACATCTTCCTCTTCCTCTTCCTCTTCTTCCTGTTCCTTGGGTTTGTTAGCCTCATCTGTCGTCTTGCCTTCTCGAATGTCGCGTCTCTGTCTTTCAATCAGAATCTCATTCTCCTCCTTCTCCCTCATTTTACGCGCGTCCAACAGCAAGTGCACCTTGGCGACGAGCTTCTCAAGAGCCTCGGTCACAGGCCCTGTGGGCATCTGTATAATCTCGGGCACGCCCAGCTCTGCGAGTACATCCGCGATTTTCTTCATCTGGGCCTGACTCTTGGCCTGCCGCACTTTGTTGAGCTTTTCACTGCGGAATGTCACGCCACTCGTGAGCCGCTCATGCGTCGAAACGCCGAAGCGAGCTTCTTGTCGCGGGCCAAGTTGTCGGTGCGACGGTCCCGACGCAGGACCGCCAGTAGACTGCCGCTTGTGTTGCACCGCGCCATCGCCTACAGCTCCTCCGCTACGGCCAGAAGTCATGCCAGAGTTCATACCGGGAATAGAGCTGCCCATGCTCCCGTCCTGCGGTCTCCTCTTCTTGTTCCGATCGTTGGCCAGCATCTTCTGAAACAGTGCTGTAATCTCTGCGTGTGTTGTGAATGACCCGCCCTGGCCCTTGTCGTCGGTCAGACTGTGATCCAGTCGATCTCGTAGATCTTTAAGCTGCAACGCAAACCGGTCTTGTTGGTTCCAGATACGTCGCAGTTCCGCAAGCAGGTACTCTTCCTCTCTGCGGTCCTCGGTAGATCGATGCTGCAGCACACCAGCTGCCCGCTTGCGCTTGGTCTCTGCAGCGGGGTCGAACTTGACCATTTTCTCATGGTCTTCGAACTCAGCTGCCGTCATATTTG
This sequence comes from Erythroxylum mucronatum, assembly GCA_027563825.1. NCBI lineage: Eukaryota > Viridiplantae > Streptophyta > Magnoliopsida > Malpighiales > Erythroxylaceae > Erythroxylum > Erythroxylum mucronatum. Next base: position 161,504 of record JAOSBP010018595.1, on the reverse strand, counting down.
ACACAGGCGTGCGCAATGCCATGACAGCCGCTGCCACTTGGTAAAACCTTGCCTTTAATTCTTCCATTGTCCTTTCCGGTGCAACACCTTGTCCAGCACTATTTTGGTCGTCACCAGTAGGCACTTTGAAGTCCCACCTGTCAACAACAAGTGGCCACTTGCCATAAAAGTCATTGTACAGCTCCATGAGATAGTCTGTCTCTTCCCGTGACCACGTCTCATTTGCCAGATGTGTATTATATTCCTCATCGGTGTACTTTGGTGCCTCAACCTGTAGATTGTATTTTGCAAATCTATACTCGTCCGGCTGTGCTTCAACTTGCGGCTCAGGCTCTGCTACCGCTGTAGGCTCTACTGTTGCGCTAGATGCCGAAGTCGTTGCAGGCCCTGTCTCCACTGGTGGGTCTGCAGGCGTGCTTTGGTCGACTTCTGGCTTCTCGCCTTCGGTTGCTGGAGCGGCTGGCGGCTCTTGTGTTGTCGGCGTAGCGGTGGCGGTACCAGCAGTGACAGCAGTGGAATCTTTTGGTGCTGGAGCGTCGAGAATATTCCGTACCCAGTGGTGCAAGACAAGGTCGTCACGGCGAGCTGGGTTCGTGAAGGCCGTTTCGCGCCATCGCACATTTTCATTAGCCTTCTGTAGCTTCGCCTTGTACTGCTTTGGCGCCGCGACAATCGGTATGGGCGGCTGTCGTTCGCCGATTAGAGCAAAAAGCTCTCTTGCCATGCCATCTGGAAATTGTCAGTCCCGGAACCATTTTGTTCAATGTCAGATGTCCTGACCTGGTCGCTTGGCCGCTGTCTTCGCCTTCTTCAACGGTCGTTTCTGCTGGGCCTGGCTGGCCGGCCCAAGGCCCAGCATGTCGCGTACCTCCCGACTCGTCATCTTGTTTGATGCAGAGTGCCTTGGGAGATGCTCAGTGCAATGCGCCTCTTATTCTTTGATCGCGAACCGTTAGTCGCGACTTTGGAGTTTCCCGCAACCTTCAGCCTTACCAGGTCTTGGCAGGGTTTCAAGTCGACAACTTTACAAGTCACCCTTCAATGGTATGAGGGAAAGTCTTGATCAAGTTGATTCCGCTTCGCGTCCAAGCGTATGATTCTGACGACGTGACGACATCTTTCCTTGCCTGCTGTACACATCATGATCGCATCCTCGTGGCTCCTCGGAGCGACCGCGTTCTTGTCCACCATCATTCCCACAAATGCCCTCTACTTTTACATGAGTGCCGACCAGCCACGGTGTTTCTTTGAGGAGCTTCCAAAGGATACATTGGTCAATGGTATGAACGAATTTCATTTCCCATCTGTCTGCACCCGAGTCCTGAACGCCTGCGCTTGCCGCAAGTCACTACTTCGCTCAGTCGTCTGTTCATCTGATCCACAACTTACAAAGCCATTCTGCCTTAGGCCACTACACAACAGACGTCTATTCGTCAGAAACCGGTGAATGGGCCGCTCAGCAGGATATGGGTATTCTCATCACCGTCGATGAGACCTTCGACAACGACCATCGCGTCGTGTCCAACAAGGGTTCACACCAAGGCCGCTTCACATTCACCGCTGCCGACGCTGGCGAACATCGCATTTGCTTCGTCCCCATGAATGCTCCAAAGGGTGGCTGGTTTAGCACAGGCGGCATTCCGCATGACGGTATTCGCTTCACACTCGACATGGCCATTGGAGAGACAAGCGCTATCGAGAGCAGTGACAAGGGCAAGATTGAGGACATTGTGCAAAAGGTCAAAGACTTGAATGGCCGTCTGCAAGACATTAGGCGGGAGCAAGTTTTCCAAAGGGTGAGTGGGCTACAAGTCTCGTTGCCCAGGCGCACAGATACTGACTTATTGACAGGAGCGAGAGGCCGAATTCCGTGACCAATCTGAGACGACCAATGCACGGGTGGTGCGCTGGATGTTGATCCAAATGGCTCTACTGGCTGTGACCTGTGCATGGCAGTTGAGCCATCTGCGAAATTTTTTTATCAAGCAAAAGCTGACTTGATGTCCTTTACACTACAAGTTCTCAATGGGCACAGGAAGTGTTGGCCTTGGGTTTTCAGGAGGAAAAATGGAAGCATATAACGAATACGAGGAATATAAAGGCGTCTAAACGACCGAAAGGCTGTTCGTATAATTGCTGAGCCCCATTTCAGCTACGTGGCGCATCACGTTGTCTTCAACGCATTCTTGCGCCTGGGCGATGTCCGTCATAGAGAGAATGAGCTCGCTCGTACGTCGGCTCCAGAATGGAACTCAATCGCCCGGAGCATCTCCCCTCAGCTCTGTTCATCAGGTAGCTTCGTCGTCCTTTGTGCGAAAAGTCAAGCGAAAGCGGTGTGAGTTTTGGTAGCTCGGGTCTGTCACAGCCATCTCATCGCCCTCATCGAAAATTTCGCCCAGCTTGCGCTTCAGGTTGCCGCGCGTCATCTGGAATAGCGACTCTGGCTGAGAGTAGTAGAGTGGTCGACCGCCTTCGCTGAAAGAAGGGTTTGAAAAAGCTCTGCGTTTCGCTCAAAGTCAACATCTTCTTCCTCTAAACTCTGCTGCGAGACTCACGGATCTGTCATCTTCTTGAATTTATCAATGAGATCCTGTAGCGTCCACGTGTCGTCGACTTCCATCTGCTGCGGTGGCGAGCACACGGGGCAATCATCTTTCCGTTGATGCTCGAATGTGTACGTATATACGCTATCGTCCCCTGTATACATCATGTAGTTGCTCGACTCTGGAAAGCCAAGCGCTGGGGCGGCAGATGTGAGAATCTTGAGTGCTTCGTTGCAGCAAGATGCAGCAATGATCGCATTTGTTGACGCAATCGCAGGGATGATATTCTTGACTGTGCCCTGGGTCATTGAATATGTTATGCCCTCAATATTGAATTCTTTCGCCCGTTCCACGGCACGATGGTATAGCCATGTAATGTGGTTTGGATCGTCTGCATCCAGAGTCTCTCCTAGGCACGTGTCAGTAGTCCTCCTCATTCAGAAAGGTTGCCTAACCTTTGCGCTCTGATTCCCATGCAATTTGATGTGCCCATTCAATGCAATGTTGAGGCTGACGAGGGATCGTTGCTATTGTGCACAAGGGAACTTGAGCTCGTGGCGCGTGCATGTCGAGTTGGCACTCAATACAGGATGTCATGGTCGGATAGACAACTCGAGCTTGCCCCTTGAAGCCTGTGCTGCTGATCAGTTCTGGTGATTGCCCTGCTTGAAATGCTCCTCACCTTCTGTACCACCGTCCACAAGAGGCTTCAGTGCCTCCATCTGACCTGGATTGTCTTGAACCAGGCTGACAAGCTTCTCATTAATCCACCGTCGTGCTTCTATGCTGTCGAGGCCGCAGATCACCATGGAGAATTGCATATAGTAATCGTCGTCCTTGTCCTGGATCTTGCCATTATAAGGGGTGATCTTGACGCCTTCAACTCGCCTTTCCACAAATCTCGCTGCAGTCTCAGCTTTATATTTGCCAACATCAGCCTGGCGGAAGAGAAACTGCCGATTAAGATTTGAGACATCGATCGTATCTTGCCGTGCACATGGCTTTAGAATAATACGCCCCCATACAAGTCAAGGCGACTAGAGAAGACTCACCCATGTCAATCACATGAATGTCTTTGAACCCCGACAGAGCCAAATTTTTAAGTATCTCGCAACCCAGTCCGCCTGCACCTCTGGCACCATTATCAGAACCCCTGTGAGGAAGTTCATTTAGGACCTGCTTACATTACTCTGGAGACTGTCAGCCAAGAGCAGCATGGTTGAAAGGCCAAATGTCATACAGTACTTTGGCACTTTCAAGTTGAGCCAAAGGCATCCAGTCTGGATCAGTGTTTGGACCAGGTCGCGTGAGAATGCTATTCAGATACTTCCTGCATATCTTCAGTCTATGGCGATTTTAGCTCCAATGTTCAAACTAACCATCGGGGCTCACCCAAGAAGACCTGGCCAGCAGTTTCATTATTTATTACCGCAGCCATTATTTGCTTTCAGTAGAGACTCTTGAGTAGTGGTTCCGTATAGAAATCTAAGGTGTTAAGAGACCTGCGTCATTCCTGTCAGGGTCCGAAGCACGGGCTTCATAGCGCATTTGAACTTTTTTCCCACCGCTCCGTCGGTTTTGACACTCTTCCTGCTCTTCAAACAGGGCAACTCACTTGCCATCAGAGATGTTGAGATCGCGACGACAGGTTTCGTACTCACTTGCAATTCTAACGAGGGCTACTGAAAATCCACGAATTGGATTTCCTCAAGCAGGACGTCTCCGTTATGACCGTCTCAATGCTCATCTCAACCTTGCACATAGTAGACGCGGGCACTTTCGAAGACCCAGTGGTCGCCATTCTCATGGCTCGTGGCCGCGAGGTTCAAATAGCATGCCCAGAGCCAAATGATGCGCTCACAGCGCTCCTTCTCGCTCGTGTTGCTAGGCCGTAGCTCTCCTTTGCGCAATGTCGGTCTGGCGTCTTTTTGACGAGAGACAAAATCAAATTCTCGCCTCACAGTATGAAAGAGACCTAGACCAGTATCAACATACTGGTTTCGGAAGAGCAATATCTTTGATCTTCGAAATGTTGTCCTACACACAACCAAGGCATCCTCAATTTGTATACATTATCATTAATATTACTCTATGCTGGAGCTCAATGCCTCTTTTTATTCGGCGTATCAACCTGAATGTTTTCACTTTTAGGATCTGCTCCTGCCTTGCTTTTGTCGGTTCGTGTCAGCGCGAGTGCTGCGCCTACAACCTCGCCAACCATTGCAATGATGCTCGCGCATGCCATTGTCCATATTTGCATACTGATACTGCCTTTCGGTGCCCTTGGAAATGATAGTATCCATTCGGCGTATCCAGGTATAAAATTCTTAGGAAGCCAAAATATTGGTGTCTTGTTGTACCAAAACTGAAGCGCAAAGCGAATCCCGCTTGTCATGATCCACCGAACAGTCGACACTGTCTTTTCAAAGGTGCCTTTCGAGGACGAGAGCGCTTGCGCTATTGAAGCAAAAAGGTCAGTAAGGCTTGGTGGCTTCACTGGGTATGGCAATACATACTGGTTTTCTGATACTCTGCTTCCAATTTGTCGTATTGTCGGCGCAGCTTGGCCCACTTTGCGAACTCATCTTGCGCACTGATGCCCGCCATTTCCTGCTTTCGCTTCATAAGTTCTCGCCGTTGCTCCTGCGACCTGCGAACAGCGGAAGAAGTGGATGTAGGTAGCTTGTTGTACAGCAGCCATGCCAGCTCATTGATCGTTTGTGCGCCGACTGTGTTGACGATGTATATCAACACCTGAAGAACAAAAACAAGAAGGAGAAGGGAAGGCATCACTGAGTGGGCAAAGGCAGAGACATGCGTTAGCAGAAAAGTTAACTACAAGTCGTCGTTGTGGAGGCGCCTGCTTTGCTTTTGGGGTCAATGACGTTCGGATCCACTCCCGTCCAGCCACCCTGCCTGCCTGCCTAACGTCCTCTTTTGGCCATTTGCGATTCAATGGCATGGTAATAATTAGAATTCGGGCTTATCGAATAAGCCTGTAATCTGATTGACTTTGCCTTTCCAGATTTCAGCGCCAACTCTACAGCCCAGACTGGGTTTCTCAGCGCTATCATTATGACCAGATCATGGAGCACAGACAAGACATCGTCAGAAACGCCTATGAAATTATTGATGGACAGCTGCGAGATAAATTTGAAAGCAGCAGCAGGTCAGGGAGGATCGAGATTGAGATTTTGCCGTCCTCACTTGTGCCTGTACACCTGACCAACATCATCCAGGTTGACGGACCATGCATTGCTATTCCAAAACAACTGATAGCACTAGCCTTCACTCACGCTCGCCAAATGTTCTCTGAGAGATGTGCCTCTTCTCAACTACCTGTTGCGTTAGGAGCATCAGTGCCTGAGCGGAGACTACATGATTGTAATAATTACGCAAGGCTGATGCTGGTCTTTGATCCTGAAATCAATTCTGCCACAAATTTTCGAAAGAAGAGCATCATAAAGGCGCGAATGAAAAGCCCTGATGCTTCCTTTGATGAAACTGTCATGAGAGAAATGAGGTTGCTTGATTCACTATTAACGTCACCGTTGCCACGTCACACCAAATCTCCAAACTTATGGTTTCACCGCTTCTGGCTTCTAAGCACCTACGAGGCTTCCTCTTACAGGTCATTGCGGATCCAAGCACACCAGGACGTCTTGAATCTCAATACTGGAGAGATCATACTATCAGAATTAACCATTGTACATCTTGCTGGAGAGAGACATCCCAAGAACTACTATGCCTTCAACTATGCGCGAAAACTTGTCAAGCTCTTGCTCAAGAGTAGATTCCCAGGTACAAACGTTTTGCATGTTACTGAACAGAGAACCGTGTTGAGAAGTATGATACGGAAGCATCACGAGTGGTGTCTTCAGCACCTCAGCGATTGCAGCGGCTGGGCATTCCTGAAATTCCTCCTCGAGTCACACGACATTCGGGTGCCGGGAGACACTCGCGTAGCTTTTAGCACTATCTCGCTGACACTGAGCCGTGTTTCTAGCCTAAATTGGACGGGACAAAGTGTCTGGAACTTGCTGAAGACAGCCATCAGCCAACACGGCTTCCTCACTGATTTTGAGCGACACGAGATGCGCACGAAGGTCGAGCTTTTGCTCAGTGATGAAGACGCCACATCGAGCACAAAATCAAGGATCGCATTCGCAGCAGCGGCCAACAGCGCACTAGTATGGATACGAGCACAGCAGAATATCGAACTGAAAGGGCCTGGGCCTGCGATGATGCCGTCTTGGTCGCCTTGAACTGCCCTTGATAGGCGCTAGGCTCCCTTGTAATTGTAGCGTAAACTTGAGAGGCTCTGTAAATCTACTGGTTGCAGCTCTCGACGAGCCACAAGGGCCAGAACGAAGGACACTACGGAGGGTTTCAATGAGCTATGTTACATTCAAGACCAGGGCAGGAAGCTCACCAAGGCATGGAATTGTGGATATGGCACCTGACTCGTTCCAGGTTGCTCTTCCAGTGGAAAGCCATACGGAAAGAATGCTGATTCCGCAAAATACGCCATTGACACGAACAGAATTCGCTCGGAGTATTATCAGAGTTTGGTTCTGCCAGCTTTCTGAGCTGTATTCACCGATAAAGCGCCCCAACCCAGGGCGCGTGTTACGGCTGGGGTGACGACCTTCAGGCGAAGTCTCAGGAATGTCGAAAATGGCCATCAAGGATAGGATTGACGACACCAGACAAGGTAGTAGCAGAATCCCCAGAGATTTCCTTATACTGTGCATGAGAATCGCCGCCATGTAGAATAGCACTGGCATGCTGCAGATGCACAGAAACAGGGTTTTGAACCAAAGCATGGAAGATGCATCCTGCCTTGCAATACTTTGTATGACCTCTTCTTGCTCTATCCAACTAGCTGTATTAGCCAAACAAACTTCAAGGCTCGGGCAATTTATTCGGAGCTTCAAATATTAATTGGCAGGCGACTTGCCCTGTTCGTCAATGCAGTCCACGGTTTCGCCATGAATCGACTCATCTTCTGGGTATTGGAAGGCTTTCCGAAACCTGGCTGTCGTCATGTTGTAGGACCGTGGATTCCTAGTTTCTAAGCACTTTGCTGAAATCTGTGGCCTAGAGTTGTGAGCTGTCATGTGGTAAAGCCGCCGAATATGTCCTTGGCTTGGCGTGACGTTGAACCCAGGCAAACGCGCTATCAGATGATGTAGGAAAGCGAACCTCATTCAGCATCATTTTTTGCCAGTCGCCGACGTCCAGCTCTTGTAATAGCCACTACATCCATGATTCGACAATCAGGGCAGCGCGCTTGCCGCTGGTCAGCATCAAGTCCTTTGCAATCTGCCAGCCCAGGCATCTCCTTTTCCAAAACACATCGCCAAAACCAGTTCATCTCACCACTACGACGGCAAATAATCCGACGAGAAGCTACCACACAGCAGCATGTCACTAGTTCTAAAGGAACAATACCGAACACTCTACTTTCCCGCGATCCAAGTCGGCCGCTACCCTCTCTCGCCTCACTTTCCGTTGCACGCAAGTGGACTCGAACAATTCCCATATTCGCCGTCGTCCTCACAGTATCCGTGCTAGCCATTTTCAATTACCAGAAGACCAGCTCGCCTGTTGTTACAGCTATTCTCTACTCACTTCGAACCAATCCCAACGTTCGCGCAGTATTGGGAGACGAGGTCTATTTTGCATCCAAGTGGGCTTGGGTTGGAGGGGAGATCAATCTAGTTCAAGGCAGGATCGACACACAGTTTGACGTCAAAGGAACCAGAGACCAAGGAACAGTGAGATTCATCGCGGCACGACACGGGGGTAGGGCAGGAAGCTTTTCCACACAGGAATGGAGCCTGCGCATTAAGGGAACGGGCGAGAGACTAGACCTGCTTGAAGGCATGGGAGATCCATTAGAGGGCCAGGTCTTCTAAGAAAGTAGACCTGGAATATGAATGGCCCTGTCTGTAAAAGAATTGTATCACATGAACACTAATTGGGAAAGTCTGCATATCTCTTTAGAAGACCAATGCTCTCTCATCCCTTCAGTAGTATTGTTAGATCCCATGACAACGAAATTAAGGAGAGGCTGGGATAGGACTTCAGCTAGATCTTTTGACATTGTATTTCTACTTCAAGAATATCTCGAGGACACATCCTCCAATTTAGAGGTCATTATCCTCTTGCCGATAGTGGTCGGCAACTATGCGATACATGAAGGAAGGCGCATGTGCTCCACTGCAAGCATGATCAGTAGCTATCCCAGTCTCAGGCTAAGATAAGAAAACTCACATATTGGTGATGAATAGGCTCACCAACTCTGGTGGCACATAGTCTTGCGTGGGATTGACCACCTCCACACTATCCATAAGATCGCCTTGATCGAAATCTAGTACATTTCCAGGATCGCCATAATCTAGAAGTCTGTCTGGGTCGTAAGGAAACAATGGGCTCAGTTTGTAGATGGCACCCAGGCCCACGACAGGGACAGCATGTGCTACCGCTGCCTCTGCGATCAAGCGAGCACCTGCGGCCCCGATAAAGCTTCCGTTGGGTAAGACAGCCTGAGTAGGCAGAAGGACCATACTGACGCGACTCATGACGGCGAAGATGGCAGAATCTGGTATTGTGATAACTGTCACACCCGCGGCTGTGAGTGTCTTGAGCTTCTCATCACCTTCCTGCGAGCTAGTCTTCTTTTTTCCATGTGTTGTAGCCTCAATGGTAGATTGTTGCTCATTTGGATAACCTTCAACTTGAATTACCGTGAATTTGCGCTTCTTTGCTGCACTGAGTAAGAATTTTTGTGCAGTTACAGAAGACGTATAAGTCAAAATGGTTTGGTTTGCCTGAATATGCTCCAGGGCATAACCTGAAATCTGCTCGTCCGCTTGATCGAGTTCATCAAGCATTTCACGCATACCGTTGAGTACATCGTCTTTGATGGTTTTCATCGACTGGCCATCTCTATCAGTAGACTCAAATTCTGGAGGGTTTGCAAGCTCAAATGCTGGTGTGGCGATACTGAAGGTTGAGGCTGCACTCGCGGTAGATTGCTCAAAGGTTAGATTTGAATGGGGACTGGACGCGGGCGGAGCAGTGCTGGGTAATGAGTCGCCATCTGCGCCCGATGGTTGCTCTGCTATTTCATGGATGAGGCCGAGGACACGTCGCACAATATTACCGACAATCAGCTCACGTGGCGCGGCTGAATGAAGCCGGCGACCGATATCTTTCAGATGGCTGAGCAAGTCATTCACCGTTTTGAATTTCGATTCTGCTACGATACGTAGAAGCAGATGGGTAGTCGCGACGGCACATGGTCGTGACCCTTGTACCTGTCTGCGACGGAGGAGACTGGAGATGATGTGATAGAAAGATCAGCAACCCAGGAATAGGCCAGGTATGGAAAAGGAGAAATACGCACGCTACCAGATGTTGAACGGAAACCTCTGCAGAATGCCCTTTGAGCGTCTTCAAGTATGATGCCAGACTTGTTGCCGTGGCAGTTGTGGTGATTGTTGTTGTTGTCATTGTCGTCGCTGCCGCCATAAGGGTCGGAGCTAGTAGAGATGTTGAATCTTAGATTAAAATCACACCAAGGACGTGCATGCAATCTACTGCTTCACTTCTGCTCACGTAGAGCAGACCAAGCGTTCAATTCGCGTTGATGAACACGTGACTCACCTCGAAAATATTCCAAGCTTGGCAGTGCATGCAGCCTCATCCCGGGCCGTCCAGCATGACAGCTCCTTTCATTCTGATCTACATGGCGTTATTGTCGACATCAGAGGCTTGAACCCTTTATTTCGATGGGCATACTTTGCCACTACCTTGCAAAGTGATATTCGTGGGAAGAATTGCTAGCGGATGGTCCTTGGCCCCGGTGGCAAACCTAATGGGTCAACTGCTGCGAAATGTGAAGCACCTTGAGCGTAACGAACTTCTTGGACAAATGGCGGTGGCGTCACCAAATCTTTCCGAACGCCTTGCACCAAGAATCAATATTCTGGCTATGATGGTAGAAGCTTAAGCGTGAAGTCAACGTTCCAGATAAACAGCCATTCGGAGATTATCTAACCACTTCAAAAGCAGTTGTCCTGAATCACGAATCTCAGAAGCCAATTTCCAAATATCCGTTTCTATTAAAGTGTGAGGTGCTTTGCCATGAGAAGGAGCTTGTGTGATGAAAAGCTAGATCTTTATTGATTATTATTTGTGAACTGTAATGTTACAAGGTTTTTTTTTTTCCTGAAATGTGCAATCTGGATTTCACGCTTCTTTGTTGCAGGACGGACATCTCAACCATGGTTTCAATGTCTCTAGGCGTTCTGTCTCATGGCTTCAGAAATATTCCGCTCTGGTCGGATTACTGTGCCGTGTGCCAGCTATTGACACAAATGCTCCGACGCTCGAGCAGACTTGAGGCCTTTTCGCAGAGCTCAACTCGTGGAAAGATATAAAGAGCAACAAGACAAACTGGACATGTGCTGAAAGAACACATCCTATCTTTGCCTGGAGCAGAATCGTTTTTCATTGCCATAGTGATACTAACCTACAGGTTGTTACCAAGGTGCTAGAAGCACTCTCACCAACATGAAGCTCGCCTTCATGGCCTTGGGCTCTGCCGCCCTGGCAAATGGATTGGTATGCTGAGCATCTTATCTCATTGAAATCGTACACAGAGCTGAGAGACTATCACAAGGTTATTCCCGTTCCTTCGCTAGTAGGATCTCTGGTGTCCACAATTGGTGTTATTCTTACAGGGACTGGTACACGCATCACTACCAATGTGGTTGTGACCGGAACTCCTGCGGCTACGACCACCGCTGCCACTGTCAGAACTACATCAGCTCAACCCATCATTGTACTGCCTTCGGTGGGCGCATCAGTTGGCGCATCCGTTGGGTTGCCTTCAATTGCCCTGCCAACCCTTTCTGTGCCAGCGGTGACTGTGGTGCTTCCAAGCGTGTCAGCTGGTCTTTCTGCTGGCCTGAGCGTTGGTGTGCCATCTGTTGCGCTTCCCTCAGTCACTATACCATCAGTTTCGGTTCCGGCTGTGACAGTTACTATTGGACTTCCTTCCGTCTCTGCCTCTGGTGGAGTCAGTGTCGGGCTTCCATCGGTTTCTGTACCACAGGTAACAGTGCCCTCTGTTTCTGTTCCTCAGGTGACGATTCCGTCGGTTTCTGTGCCACAGGTCAGCATACCATCTGTATCTGTGCCCCAGGTAACGATTCCGTCGGTTTCTGTACCGCAGGTCAGCATACCATCTGTGTCTGTTCCTCAGGTAACGATTCCGTCGGTTTCTGTACCGCAGGTCAGCATACCATCTGTATCTGTGCCCCAGGTCAGTGTTCCCTCAGTCTCGGTTCCCCAGGTGAGTATTCCATCAGTGTCTATTCCACAAGTGACCGTGCCATCGGTCTCTGTGCCTGAGGTGACAGTGACGCTGCCACTACCATCGGTCTCGGTTCCTCAGGTCAGCGTTCCCTCGGTATCTGTACCTGAGGTGACTCTGCCTATTCCGTCAGTGTCGATCCCGCCAATTTCTCTTCCCTCAATTGAGCCTTCGATTTCAATCCCACAAGTTTCTGTTCCAACAGAGGTACCGACTGTCATTGTCTCTGTTCCTTCGATATCGATACCAGGTCTACCCAGCGTGATTCCTATCACCACAATTCTACCATCGGTTTCGGTTCCAGAAATATCTGTTCCCACCGAGGAGCCAACTATTGTTCTCCCAATTCCGTCAATATCTGTTCCTTCTATTGAACCTAGTGTGGTCATCCCTGAACCTTCAATATCGCTTCCCATATCGATTCCTGTGTCGATTCCTACAGAAATCCCGACGGTTGTTATTCCGGAGCCGACACTGTCGATTCCCTCTGTCTCGATACCCCCTATTTCGATTCCAACAGAGGAGCCTACTATCGTTATACCAGAGCCTTCACTTTCGATTTCGATTCCAACAGAGATTCCTACGGTCGTGATTCCGGAGCCGACGCTCTCGATACCACCCATCTCGATTCCAACAGAAGAGCCTACGATCGTGATCCCTGAGCCAAGCCTGTCAATTCCGCCCATCTCAATTCCAGTTTCAATTCCAACCGATGAGCCAACAATTGTCATTCCTGAGCCAACGCTTCCGATACCATCTGTTTCGATACCTGTCTCAATTCCATCCGAAGAACCAACAATTGTGATACCTGAGCCGACTCTCACCGATCTTCCAACGGTGGTACTCCCCTCAGTCACGGATCTGCCCATTCCATCAATAACTGATCTTCCAACGGTGGTCATTCCTTCAATCACAGATCTCCCAACTGTTGTTATTCCTTCCGTTACAGATATTCCGGTTCCGTCTATTACTGACCTGCCAACTGTGGTCATTCCGTCAGTTTCAGATCTGCCAGTACCATCTGTTACCGACCTCCCTACCGTAGTCATCCCATCGGTGACTGACCTGCCAATTCCTTCGATAACTGACCTCCCAACTGTGGTTATACCGTCCATCTCAGATTTACCGATACCATCTGTTACTGACCTACCGACTGTGGTCATTCCTTCTATCTCGGACCTGCCTATCCCATCTGTTACAGAGCTACCAACTGTGGTCATTCCTTCTATCTCAGATCTGCCTGTCCCGTCTATTACAGAGCTACCAACTGTTGTTATTCCATCTGTCTCGGACCTGCCTATCCCTTCTATCACGGATCTGCCAACTGTGATCATACCGTCAGTCACGGACTTGCCCATTCCATCTATAACGGACCTGCCTATCCCATCTATTACTGACCTTCCGACCGTGGTCATTCCGTCAGTCTCAGATCTGCCTATTCCATCCGTCACGGACTTACCTACAGTTGTCATCCCGTCTGTTACCGACTTACCAACAGTGGTCATTCCTTCTATCTCGGACCTGCCTATCCCGTCAATTACAGAGCTACCAACTGTGGTAATTCCATCGATTACAGATTTGCCTGTCCCGTCTGTCACGGATCTTCCAACAGTTGTGATCCCATCAGTCTCAGATCTTCCCATTCCATCCATTACTGACTTGCCTACTGTCGTAATTCCATCGATCTCTGATATTCCTACCATTGGCCTTCCAACTGATTCAATTCCAATTCCAATTCCATCTTTGACTGGTTTGCCCTCAGTTGGCTTGCCTACGGAGACCTTACCACTACCTATTCCGTCGATTACCGATCTGCCCAGCATAATAATTCCTTCTCTTACCGAATTGCCTACTATTGGCCTACCTACTGAGAGTCTTCCCATTCCATCAATCACAGATCTACCCACTATTGTCATTCCAACTATTACAGAGCTCCCGACAATTGTCATTCCATCTATCACCGAACTACCAACAGTAGGCCTGCCAACGGATAGCCTCCCTATCCCCTCTATTACAGAGATTCCAACAATTGGCCTTCCCTCCATCTCACTGCCCATTCCTTCGGTTACTGAAATTCCAACCGTCATTATCCCTTCTATCACAGAACTGCCCACCGTTGGCCTACCGACTGTTTCGCTACCAATTCCATCTGTCACGGATCTTCCAACAGTTGGTTTACCATCTCTGTCGCTACCAATCCCGTCAGTGACTGAGCTGCCAACAATTGGGCTGCCCACTCTGCCGCTGCCACTTCCATCAATCTCCATCGGCTTATCTCTCTCAGATGGCCTCTCGTTGTCAATCCCACTTCCGACGATCGGCGTTCCCAGCGTGTCAGTGCCTTCTGTATCGGTACCTACGATAGGTATTCCCAGTATTTCCGTACCATCAATCTCAATTCCCACCGTCGGAGTACCTAGCATCTCGGTCCCATCAGTCTCTCTACCCACTGTTGGCGTCCCGTCGGTATCTGTACCTACTATATCGATTCCTAGTGTCGGTATTCCAAGTGTCTCGATTCCTACTGTGTCAGCTCCAACTTTGAGCCTCCCAAGTATCATTATCCCATCAATATCCGCCCCTACAGTCGGACTTCCTAGCATCACTATCCCAAGTGTGTCGGTTCCCACTGTTGGCATTCCTACGATTTCGGTTCCATCGGTCTCGATTCCTACTGTTGGCCTTCCCAGCATCTCAGTTCCTTCCGTAGGTCTACCTACCGTTTCGGTCCCATCTGTGTCAATTCCCAGTGTCTCAGTACCTACAATCGGATTGCCCTCTATTTCGGTACCAAGTGTTTCAGTTCCTACTGTTAGCGTTCCAAGCATCTCGGTACCTTCGGTATCTATTCCCACTGTGGGTGTTCCGAGTGTCTCAGTCCCCTCGATAACGGTTCCTACGGTTGGAGTACCCAGCATCAGTGTCCCAAGCGTATCGGTCCCATCTGTATCTATCCCTAGTGTTGGACTCCCGACAGTGTCAATTCCCTCGATCTCGGTCCCTAGCGTCACGGTTCCATCACTTACGGTACCATCGATTTCGATACCTTCAGTCACAGTCCCGTCTGTTTCAGTGCCTTCAGTGTCGGTTCCATCGGTTTCAGTACCTTCAGTGTCGGTCCCTTCAGTAACAGTCCCGTCCTTGACAGTTCTACCGACAGGGCTTACGCGCTCGTTAACCCTTCCAAGCATCTCAGTTCCCACCCTCACAGTTCCGTCTATCTCTGTTCCATCAGTCTCCATACCTTCGGTAACAGTACCCTCGGTGTCGATTCCGTCGGTGTCAATACCCTCTGTTACTAGGCCTTCTATTTCCGTTCCATCAGTCTCAGTTCCGTCAGTATCGGTCCCCTCGATCTCAGCCCCATCCATATCAATTCCCTCAATCACGAGGCCCAGCATCTCAGTGCCCTCGTTGTCAGTATCGATTCCATCGGTGTCGATTCCTTCTGTCAGTGTCCCTTCTGTCTCGGTTCCTCCTGTGTCGGTTCCCTCCATCACAAGACCATCTGTCTCAGTTCCTTCGGTCTCGATTCCATCCGTGTCTGTGCCGTCGATCTCTGTACCGAGCGTGTCTGTCCCTTCAGTCTCGGTTCCTTCGCTGAGTGTTTCGGTGCCTCCGGTCTCGATTCCCACAAGGACCCCGCTAAACCCCGGAACCGGTACTCTCATTTCAAGTTTCTCGCTCTCTCTTCCTAGCGCGAGAACTACCATGATCATGCCAACTGTATCATCAAGTTCAAGGATTCCACTTAACCCTGGCACCGGCACCGTCATTCCAAGCTTCTCACTGTCTCTTCCTACACCCAAAACGACGTTGATTGGACCTTCAAGTGTACGTGTGTCCGCATCTCTTGGTGCGTCTGCGTCTGGACGTCCTGTTGGATCAACGCTGCGAACCTCTACTAAGAAGGCATCCTCTACCAAGAAGGCATCCTCTACCAAGAAGTCATCCTCTACTAAGAAAGCAACATCTGTCAAGGCTAGCAGTTCCAGCTCGCGTTCCTCGGGACCGACTGCTCTACCTACAGGATTGACAAAGACTACAGTGGCATCATCCAGCTCACGACCGTCCAGTGCCACTGCTCTGCCCACTGGCTTGACAAAGACTACGGCGGCATCATCGAGCTTCAAGACGGTTACAACGAAGCCTTCAAGCTCGACTATCTCCAGCACCAAGAAGTCGAGCAGTACTAAGAAAGCAAGCAGCACGAAAAAGGCGACAAGTACTAAGAAACCTTCATCCTCCAGCACGAAGAAGGCATCTGCTTCGAACACAGCCCGGCCTCTGAGTACAAGCTCTAAGAAGGTGACATCGACTAAGAAGCCTGCAGCCACAAGCACCAAGAAGACTTCCAGTACCAAGAAGGCTGTCACTAGTACCCAGAAGAAGACTTCCAGCTCAACTGTCGCCACCGCTCGGCCTGTCAGTACAAGCAAGCCCGCTAGTGTCAAGCCTGCAAGCACTAAGACTTCTTCCACCAAGAAGGCAACGACCACCAAGAAGCCCGCAGCTACAAGCACCAAGAAGGCAACCAGTAGTACTAAGAAGGTGACTACTACCTCGCCTATTGCGACTGCTAGGCCAGTCAACACAAGCAAGCCCGCTAGCGTGAAACCTACCAGTACGAAGAAGGTTACATCTTCTAAGAAGACTACCTCTACTAAGAAGACAACCTCCACCAAGAAGCCAGTAAGCACCAAGAAGACTACGACGACAAAGGCACCAACAACACTTGCCACGCGCACCCGTGCTCCAGGCGTCTCCGCGTCGGCTGGCGCTACAATCTCTATTCGCTAGAACAACCTTCCTTTTTGAATACACCTACAAATCGGTTGAGGTCAAGGGCAAAAGGCGCCGGCGCTTGCTACTCACGAAGCAAACAAATCTTGCGTGCTTCTGAATAGCATAGCCTTTCCAAAGAAACAAGACTGTAAACTATTTCCTTAGTGACTAGAATTTCCTATTTGTCTTTACACAGAATCAAAACAAATTGCTTGTGATGTGTTGCTGTGTCTTTGTGCAACATGAACGATTCTTGTTACTTCTGCTTCTTTCAAACTCCTCGCACTTTGACAAATGTGGCTCGTGCTCATCACCCTGAACAAGAGTTACATGAGTAGCAGCAGCAACGGCGAGGGGTACAATAGCGAGCGGCTGGAAACGTATGATAAGGGAAACAGGGCATTGACTGGCTGTGCGGTGGTAGAGTTACGGCTTCATCTTGTGTCAAGAAGTCTCGAGGACATCAGACGCGTTGATTGCACACGGTGACCAGACCGCTAAGGCGATGTTTCTTCTTCAAGTCCTAGCCATACAGGCCGGGCAGACATGATGAAAAAAGAGTTCGCGTCGTCCGGAGGCAGTGTTATACCGGAGACACCGTGCCATCGACCATAGGCAAGCCCAGCGGGTCGGCGGCGAGAGCCAAAAATAAGAATAATCATAAATGTGTCCGTAGACACGTTTTAGTGATTAAACTAAAAAGAACAGATACTACACTTGATCTAAGCCAAAAGGCACTGAAGAGTTGTATTAGCATCTAATGATGGGTGAAGTTTGGGGTGCAATTGAAGACTTACAAGAGAGCTAAAGAGGAAAGGAAAAAATTGGAGTGCGAAAGGCGTTTTTATATCAGATTTCGAAGGTTGCAGACGGAGCACATGCGGAAATTGTGGCAGTGATCAGGCAGAGGAACAGCCAAGTAGAGTGCCACCATAGCTGCCGCTCATTATGACGCCTGATACGGCGACGCGTCTCCAGCTTTGGCTTACACGCGACTCTCTCTCAACTCTGGACGGCGCGCTGCAATTACAAGGCTCAAGCTTCTATATTGGCCATGTATGCGCTCAATTTAAGGCGCTCTAATGGGCTCGCTAATGAAGACAACGATTATGCCAATTCACAAATTGCAGAGTCTTACTGTCAATTGACACCACTGACCCCACGTTGCACTTCGCTGCTTAACTCGCAGGCTTTTGCCATGTCATCTCCTACAAGCAAGGACAGCACGTGTAGCTCAAATTTATTACAATTTGATACCGCAGCTGCGGTGCCACCTTCCCCCCCGGAAACACCTCGATACCATCGTCAATTGGAGCAGCCCAACAAGGAAAACGCAACTTCCATATTCCATATCTTGGCATCAGACACTCAACGACCAGGCTGGCAACAACCGCGTCGGGCTCTTCGAAGCGAGCTGAATCCATTACTCCAAGATACAGAGGCGCGACGAACGCGGCGGCGGGAAGGGTACTTTAGAGAAGCGCAACGTCGACGCGAGGAGAGGACTTTGGCTGTAAGAGGTGAAAATGTAAGCAGCTTTACTACTAGTCCTATGACGAGGGTCTGACCGCCATAGATACTTCACACGGACGCAGTGACATGGTGGCGTGCTTGGCAGGAAGAGCAGGCTCGCCTCGCTCCTGTGCTGGACGTTGACGAAGAGGAAATGTGGCGATACCAGGAGGAAGAGGTGAACCCGTCCGACATGGATACAGACAACCAACATGCTGAGACGAGGCACTCTCAGCAAGAGATTGACGCTTATTTGCGAGATCAGCAGCAGGACCTGGATAATCTTGTCCGACTGCATCAAGGCTCGCCATCCACCCTTCATAGAGAAGCGAGCCTACACTGGCGTAGTGATGACGATGACGATGATTTTGAACAGGCACTTCTTGAGGCTGTGCAATGCGAAGATATGGATATTTCTAACTGACACGTGCTCTGAATATATGTGAGGTAAGTATTACTGTACAAGAGCAAAGAGTTTTCACTGCTGGGCGCAGTCCTGGTCCATGTTGCCCATCATGGCTTCTGCACCAGCCATGTCGCCCACCAGGTCGGGCGGTGGAGCCCCTTGTGATTGCATCTGGGCTTTGTGTCAGCAGGTTGGGTTCTTCTATGTAGGTTATTGACAGACGTACCTGCTGCATCCTATCTACAATGTACTCACGGTCTTGCGCGTTGGCGTCGCTGTATCCGTCCTTTTCAAATCGTTGCACAATCTCGCCGACTAACCGTCGTTGCTCTCTATATCGCGTTTCATCGTCCTTTTTAAGCTTGCCGGCAGCACTGTTCTCTGCCAACCAGCCATCAAACTTACCATCAAGGTCTTTCATCGGTTCGTACAGAATGTCCTTGTTGGTCAGCTGTTCCATCATTCCCAACAGCATCTTCGAGAAGGAGTCATCGCCATCGCCACCCTCGCCTCCTGCAGCGGCCAATTCCTTGAGCAGCTGCGCCATCATGTCATCTTCTGCTGGATTTTTGGCACTCTCGTCTGCAGATGCTGACGAGGCTTTCATCCGCTCCATGGTGCGCCTGATTGTGTCCTGAAAGTTTACCTCTTGGGTTGTGCTGGGCGAAGCTCTTGCACCACCGTCTTTTGCTTTCGAGCTTGAGGTAGCGGTAGCAGCCCTATCGGCATTGCCTTCCACGGAACCTGCGTTAGAAGCCCTGGTTGCATCATCTGGCGCGGCCGTAGCAGTGGCAGCACTTGCAGGCTCGGGCCCAGCATTGAACTCCTGTGGGTCTGCAAAGCCCTTCATGAGCTGTTCGAATTGCTTCATGCTTTCCGGGTCTTGTTCAAGTTCCTTGAGCATATCTTCCATGTTTTGCTGAATGTGCTTTGCAAATTCTTCCATTGATGGTTCAGCGTCGGCCGAGGGTGGGGCTGCGGCTGCAGAAGACGATTCATTGCTGGAAGACTGTTCGGGAGCAGACCTTTTGGAGGTATCTAATTTTGTGCTTTGAAACTCATCTAGCATGTCTTGATTGTTTGTTAGTTAAGGTGGTGTCAGCAAATGCTGGAGCAAAACGTACCATCAAGGTCGTCGAGGTCGTCCTCTTCTGGGTCTGGCGCTGTCTCCGGGTTCAAGTCGGGCTTCTTCTCGCCCGACTCTGCCATGATTGAAATCTTGCTATCCAGTAACGGACTATATCAAAATTGACAGTTGAAGCAGTGAGTTATGAAAATCACTCTATCCGGTAGACTATCGAGGCGCAAAGAAATTTGACTTGAGGGCAAAGTAGCTGATGTTTGGATTGAGGGGTCTAGCAGTTGAAACATGTGGGGCTCTTCCGCGCCTGCTCTGACAAGGGTTTCAATCTACTCTAAGCCTGGCTTGTTTCTTTAATGTCCAGTACACCATCGTCTTAGCATTCTGGCTAAATTGGTTGTGGCCTTTGCAGTATTATTCAAAGATCCGCGCGCAGTCTGTCTCATTCTTACGCATTTGCAGAGCATACTTCAGCGCCATAAGTGCAAATATGCCTAACCAGCTGTGTCTCAATAGGCTACAAGAAGAGCGGTAGGATACTCTCAGATGCTGGGGACGTGGATTTCCACCTGCAATCATACTCATCACTTCATAGCAAACAATGGCGTAAGGACCATCCCTTTGGCTTTTACGCAAAGCCAGTCAAGAATGCAGCTGGTGCTCTTGACTTGAAACAGTGGGAATGTGGCATTCCAGGCAAAGAGAACACAAAATGGGCAGGCGGACTTTTCAAGCTCTCGGTCATGTTCCCTGATGGTTTGTTTCTTACCAAGTCATTGTGGTGAGCTTATGAAGACTGACGACCAGCAGAATACCCAACCAAACCTCCCAAGTGCAAGTTTACGCCCGCCCTCTTTCATCCCAATGTGTATCCCTCTGGCACAGTTTGCCTTTCCATCTTGAACGAAGATGAATCTTGGAAACCCGCAATTACTCTCAAAGACATCCTCTTGGGAATCCAAAGCCTTCTGGATGAGCCAAATCCCGATAGCCCTGCACAAGCTGAGGCATACAACTTATTCAAGAAAGATCCTGACGCATACATCAAGAAGATTCGTCAAGTCGTGAGGGACAATCCAGCTCCTTAGAGTCCCAAAGGAGTCGTTGTCAGAGGAAAAAAGAGCCGCGCAATTCAGCGTGATCTCTCATGCGCAAAAACAAACAATCATTTAAGCATCATTGCCCAGCCAATACCGCTCTTGATACGTTCGACCTGGAAAACCAACATGACACAGAAATGAAGTCAGTGGAGTCTTTGCTGGATTGGGGACACCAATGGTCTTCGAAGCAGAAAATTAAGATAGCATTATTGGCAACCGTGAGCAAGTGCAAGATAAGTAAAGCAAATACATGCTTTTTGGGAGGAAAAGAATACTGCGACATGAGGCCTGATGCATCACAACTGGATATATACCGGCCAAGCATGAGTCTCTCGACGGGACAACAGCTACAGAAGGAAGCCTAGAGTTGTCATGAAATAGCGACAAGGGCTTGCCCGGTTACGTGCTTTCCAAGATTTACGTTGACGTCCTCGGCAGGCGCTGTTCTGTAGCATTCAATCAAAGGATGTCGCTGTTAAGGCAGTCCTGACAACTAGAACTGAGTTCTTCATATCATGCCGAACCTGATGGACGTGCCACTATGAATGTTTTGAGACAACCCGATTGATGCCTCACAGAAAGTGTCCTGCTCCAGAGTATGCCATGTCTTGTCCTAATGAAACTTTGGAGATGCTGAAACTCTTGAAATAATGTAGATAGTGCAAGAATGAGGACTGAGATTCTCTAACATCAAGTTCGATCATTGATTCTGCTAGACGTTCCCAGCTATGAGTATTATATTTCTTCGCTCTCAAACCTAGAGACGAGATTGATAGCTTTTATCTTTTGAGCGGTCGCAATCGATTGAGCTCATTCGCCCCCAAAGGCTGGCTATAAGCTCAAGAACAGATACAGTAGCGTGATCCAACAAAGCCGTAGTATGTTAACAGATACTCTGATCCGTCCAGCCAGATGCTTTTTTGATGAATATTTTCTGTCTGATTAATACCAGCATAAAGACAAATATAAGATCGAAGCCCTTATTCATGTTTCTGATTGAAAAATATACGGCTAGTGTTTGCAACGCCACGTGGACTAGGTGAAGTAAGCTCGTTGAAGTCGTAACTCGGATAGTCAAGTTGCCGAAGTCTCGATTCGCGTCCAGTGCCACCACGGAAGCGTGGCTCGCCGACAGGAAAACAAACGCTTTATATGTCTAAGCCTATATTATTTTGTCTGTATTCTTTGCTAGAGCAGAAAACAATTCAAGGCTGCTCAACATGGCACAGGATATTGACTACGAGAATGCCATCTGGGCATACTATCGATACGAGCCGTCGCTGGCTGCAGCTATATTATTTGCGATTTTGTTTACAGCAGTCACTGCATACCAATCCTGGCAGATCTGCAATTCAAGGAATTGGTACTTTGTCGTCTTTGCCCTTGGCGGACTTTGTAAGTGCTGGGCCCAAACCCGATTCACATACATCTCTAACAAGACCTGTGCAGTCGAGGTAATAGGTTATATCGGACGTGCAGTTTCTGCTGCACAATCGCCCGCCTGGACTCTAGGACCATATATCATTCAGGCTCTCTTCACACTCGTTCCACCGGCGATGTATGCAGCAAGCATCTACATGACACTAGGCCGCATGGTGCGCGCACTTGGAGCGGAAGCTCTAAGTCCTATTCGCGTGCGCTGGATGACCAAAATGTTCGTTTCCGGCGATATCCTGTCATTCGCACTACAGGCTTGCGGAGCTGGGATAATGGCAGGTGGCACCTTGGAAAACCTGACGACAGGCGCAAATATCATTGTTGGCGGTCTGGCACTGCAGCTACTCTACTTTGGCTTCTTCGTAGTTGCAGGTGCGATCTTCCACCATCGCATGGTCAGAAATCCTGCCAGGGCCGCCTCAAGAGATGCTGTACAATGGCAGCTGCACATGCGGGTATTGTACGCCGCCAGTGTACTCATCTTTGCGCGTAGCTTGTTCAGGACCATCGAATACGCTGACGGTAACAATGGATACTTGATGAGACACGAGGCGTTTCTCTACGTATTTGACTCAGTCTTGATGCTCGCTGTAATGATGACCTACTCGATTTTCCCGCCAACTGAGATTGGCGAGGCCATTAAAGCTAAAAAGCAGAGAGATGCATGCGATATTGGCGCCAGCAGCGATTCGGATCTGGAACGAGCACATGAGCAGACTTCCTCAGAAAAGGTTACCTATGCTGGAGACGACAGAAGTGTCTAAATGCATTGGATGATGGTGTCGTTGGTGGTGGTGCTGTTGTGAGCAATTTTATAGAATAGCATAGGCATTCGAAAGGGAGTTATGAGCTAATGAACAATATCTCGACTTTAATACATTACATCTGCAGTCAAAATGTGCATTATGGCATCCAACAGGATCAACAACTGGGGCCAGCACTCAGCTGTATTAAGCAGGCTCTTATTGGCCCAATGAAGCTTGCCGAGCTCACCTGTGCCGCACAAGAAAAAGCCAATTTCATGCATTTCTTTGTACATTACGAGCTTCGGCAAGTCGCTCAGCAGAAAGTCACCATTGGACTCTGGTCGACTGCCGATGAATTTGGGGGGTGGCCCATCTTAACACTCAGTGCCGTCAAGACAAATTGCTGACAACTGCCGTCGTCTTCTCTGTGGCTGTCAACTAATCGTGGCTTGAGGCAGCCCACAGGACAAGCGATGGCCTCACTAAGGATGGGCATCTGTCCATGTCCAAGAGTAAGTTGCTTAGCAAAACTTTCACTAGGTAGAACTGACACTGAATCAGGCGCCGATGAGAAGACTTCTTCCTGCCGTCCCCACTCGCTCGCTGGCCACTGCAGCAGGCTCACCACCTCAATTCAATCTTCCCAAGCGTGCTCCTCCTTACCAGAAAATCCTCAAAAACTTCGCTGAGGTGCGACGAGTATTGGGCGCCGATAGAAAACTCACTCTTGCCGAGAAAATCCTTTACTCGCATCTGGCAAACGTTGAGGAGTCGTTGCTCTCCAACACCCAGAACGGCCAGAGCATAAGAGGCAATGCAAGCCTTAAGCTGAAGCCTGACAGAGTGGCTATGCAGGATGCGTCTGCACAAATGGCTCTGCTGCAATTCATGTCGTGCGGCTTGCCCTCAACAGCCGTGCCGGCAAGCATACATTGTGACCACATGATTGTTGGTGAGAAAGGCGCAGATCTCGATGTACCGGAATCTATAAAAGGGAACAAGGAGGTATATGACTTTCTAGAATCTGCTGCAGAAAAGTATGGCATTGAATTCTGGCCTCCAGGAGCTGGCATCATCCATCAGGCGGTACTAGAAAACTATGCCGCTCCAGGTCTCATGATGCTGGGCACAGATAGTCATACGCCAAATGCTGGCGGATTGGGCGCCATAGCCATTGGCGTCGGCGGCGCTGACGCGGTAGATGCTCTGGTGGATGCTCCTTGGGAACTCAAAGCCCCTAAGATTCTGGGCGTTCGTCTCGAAGGGCAACTGAGCGGTTGGGCGTCGCCCAAAGACATCATTCTAAGTCTTGCAGGGCAACTTACCGTCAGAGGCGGCACAGGTTACATTATCGAGTACTTTGGCCCTGGCGTTCAGACGTTGAGCTGTACAGGCATGGCCACAACGACCAACATGGGAGGTTCGGCGGACCCTTTTGAACTGTTGCATATCCAATTACTGACAAGATGTTATAGCTGAGGTCGGCGCAACAACTTCAATCTTCCCCTTCACTTCTCATCATATTCCGTACCTCAAATCTACAGGTCGCTCGTCAATAGCCAATGCAGCAAAGACGATTGCCGAGTCCAAGTCCGTGGACAACATCCTGCAACCTGATGCTGGCGCTGAATATGACAAGGAGGTCACAATTGATTTGTCCACGCTGGAGCCACACATCAATGGGCCTTTCACACCTGATCTCTCTGTGCCCCTTTCTAGATTCAAGGATCAGGTCAAGCTCAACGGCTGGCCGGAGACGTTCGGCGCGGGCTTGATTGGCAGCTGCACCAACAGCTCTTACGAAGACATGACTCGCTCAGAGTCTCTTGTAAAGCAGGCCAGAGCGGCTGGACTGAAGCCAAAGGCAGATTTTTTCGTCACGCCGGGAAGTGAGCAAATTCGGGCCACGCTTGATCGTGACGATACGCTTTCCACCTTCAGAGAGGCTGGAGCAACAGTACTGGCTAATGCCTGCGGGCCATGCATTGGTCTGTAATCAAGATTCACTCTCATGAACTTGCAGCTGATAAATTTGCTTAGGCCAATGGAAACGCACGGACAACATAAAGAAGGGCGAAGCAAACGCCATTCTTTCTTCATACAATCGTAATTTTCCGGGCCGTAATGATGGCAATTCCAAGACGATGAACTTCCTTGCTTCACCCGAACTCGTCACCGCGATGTCTTATTCGGGCAGTATGACTTTTAACCCAATGACTGACAGCATTCCCACCACCTCAGGCGAACCTTTCCGTTTCAGCCCTCCCTCTGGCCAGGAACTTCCTGCTCAAGGCTTTGAATCGGGCAACACTGCATATCTTCCTACCCCTCCTATTCCCGATCCATCAGTAGAGGTCAAGGTTGATCCTGAGTCGGATCGCCTGGCACTCCTTGACCCTTTCGACCCCTTTCCCCAATCTGAGCTGAAAGATCTGCGGGTCCTCTATAAAGTCAAAGGCCAGTGTACCACCGATACAATAAGTGCAGCTGGACCTTGGCTAAAGTTCAAGGGCCACTTGCCCAACATCAGCGCCAATACGCTAATAGGTGCCGTCAACGCAGCAACTGGCGAGGTGAATGTGGCATATGACATGGACAATACCGCCATGGGCATTCCAGAGTTGGCAGAAAAGTGGAAAGAGGCAGGCCAGCAGTGGCTCGTTGTTTCCGAGCATAACTATGGCGAAGGCTCCGCTCGTGAACACGCCGCCCTCCAACCGAGATATCTTGGAGGACGCATCATTCTCGCTAAGAGCTTTGCGCGCATACACGAGACCAATCTCAAGAAGCAGGGTGTGGTGCCGCTTACTTTCGTGGATGAAGCCGACTATGAACGCATAGATGCGCGCGACCAAGTTACCACTGAGGGCCTCTATGAAACCCTCAAAGCTGGTGGTCGCGGCGACATCTCCCTACGCGTTAAGAAGTTTGGTACAGGCGAGGAGATGGTGGTGGCTACACGCCATACTCTTAGCCCGGACCAGGCATCATTTGTGCTGGCTGGCAGCGCGCTTAATCTGCTTGCACGCAAGCATGCTGGCACTTCCTAATCTGTCTTGAGCACAGATCTCCCCCCGAATATATACCCACTTTGGCATCTTCTCCCATTCAACTAGAGATATACATTGTCCCTAAATGTTATTCCCACACCCATTCCCTTACTGTCTGTGTATCTAATCACAATGAGTGGGTGCTATGCCGACGACACTTCCTCCGTCACCTTCTGACAGTTAGTGAGTCAAAGGGTTTATCTTTTGGTGTTCTCACGGAAGGACTCGACAGGGCAGTCTTTGAAACTCAAGAACGCATACATCCGCAGTAAGTAGGTTTCATTCTCGATCTCCGGTGGAGACAGTACAAAGTCAGCGACAGCTACTTCAAATACATACTTAAAAAGCAACGACAGAGCGGACCTTGTATGGTGCTGAACATTACTTATCAAAGAGCAGTACCCTGTTTCTTCCCTCTTCTGGTCTCAAGACTTTGACCCTTCGTGTCTCTGTGCTTCTTCTTCTTCCTCTCCCTCTTCATTTGAATGAAACTCTTGTTCTCTTCTTCCACCTAATTGGCGCTACATGAAGGAAGAAAGGCACCGAAATTCAGGCCGCTTTAATTGTACTATTCGCGCCGTTGGCTCGTTCGAGCCTCTGCAACTCGAGCCGCTGGCCAAGCCCAGTCAAGACCAGCATGACGACGCTCACATAGAACTGTGGGAATGGAAATTGCCATGGGTCGGCCGGGGGGTCAGCGTGAGCAGAATTGGGAAAACACCATGCACACAGCTGGGTAATCCAATACATTGCC
The DNA here is from genome assembly GCA_027563825.1 of Erythroxylum mucronatum. Lineage (NCBI taxonomy): Eukaryota > Viridiplantae > Streptophyta > Magnoliopsida > Malpighiales > Erythroxylaceae > Erythroxylum > Erythroxylum mucronatum. Next base: position 134,702 of record JAOSBP010018595.1, on the reverse strand, counting down.
GCCAACCATGCAGCCATGTTGAGACGCTCTCTGGTTGTTGTGGTCACGCCCTCGCCTTTGCCTTTGCGCTCGACGCTAACCTCACTCCACGTGTAGTACAGCGTCGAAGCTCCAAGACACGTGCCCATTGAGATTGTCTGCCCGCAATGAAAGATGGCGTGCGGCATCCACAGCGGGTTGAAGATGTGTGTGACGCTGTAATCCGCGATCCAGCAGCCAATGCCCGTAAGCAAGCCGACAATGCTGAGTAAGACGCGGCCTGTCGTGATCTGAGGTGCCATTTTCTTATGCTACTTGAGGATCTTTCCTTTGTTCTATGTGAAGCAATAATTGGAAGTTCAAACGTGGAGATGATGATGTAACATGATGATGCAAGGTCGGAAGATTGAGGGCGGGGTGCACCTCTTTTGAAGAAGCTGTGCAACCGTTTGAAATCGAGGTAAGTGACTTGTGCGATGAACCTCGTGAGTTGTCTTATAGCCTGTTTAGAGCTAGCCCGGTGTCGTCCATGGGTATTTTGCTTTTGAGTTCACATAGTGCTGGCTCTCGCTGTCAGAGCAAGCGGCCCCAGCGGACCGAAGCAGCAACCTTGACATTGCTGGACGACATGCTCCGAGTGTCACCTCCGAGCGCATGGGATCCTTGAATCGGCTCCTATGAGCTTGAAACTCGGATTTTCCGTGAGAAACAGATCTGTTGACGTCTGGCGCCTGTTTGTGTCAAACAATGGGTAGACAGTCCTTCTCGGCTGTTCTGTAGCGAGCTTCGTCGCTCCAGATTTTGTTTTTCAAAGTCAGATTTCCTGAAGAAAGGTGCCCAAATCCATTTGGACTGATTGATCTCAATCAGATCCAGGCGCATACTTTGCTAGGATACTAGAGTCATGATCAATGATGCATCGAAGCTTCTGCTTGCACCTCATATAAGCCGGTAGTGGACAAGCTAATGAAGGTTCGCCTCAATAGCTTGGCTTCCTCTTATTTGCAAGCGGGTCATTGATAGAGCTTCTATTTTGTAGATCATCAGCCAAAACTCATACTCCAGGAGATTTATGCACAGCTCAGCCAAAGTAGTAGCCGCAGTAGAAGAGCAGGAACAAGCTGCAAAATAGGGCACTGAGTATAGTATATGTTACTTGGGCGTCCTTATAAGTCGCATCGAAGGCGAGAAAGGCAAATCCAATTGAGATTGCAAGTGCTGAATGTATGAGTGTCTCTATACAAATGGTAAGTATGTCGGTGCATCTTTCTTACCGTTGCTTAATTGATGATAGGTAGGGCAGGAGAAAAATGAACAATTTGAAGCTCACCAGGTCTGATCAGAGGTGCTTGTACTTCAGACAGGACGAGAGACTGCTTGTGCTTGTTGATCTGCCACCATACCCACCAGCCAAGTTGGCCACCTAAGGCACTGGCAAAGCAGGACTCACTGGCAACTCGCAGATCTGCGCCATTCAAGAATACCAGCTCCTTGACCCTTTGGCGTGCTTCGTCCTCATCTATGCCAAATTGAGCGTGAAGTATTTGAGCGATCCATTGTCTAACCTGTGTCGGGCTGGCCTCAAGTGACGGAAGGAATTGCAAATCGAGATTCCCATTGAAAATATCACGCGCCAGATTCTCTGAAGTGTATGAGATGTTGTGGCTTGACTGTATCCACTGATCTGTGCGTCTTGCTGATGGTGACATGCTATCCGGGCGAGAAGGAGATTTCTCTACAATTGGCAGGGATGGTACAGCTTTGATTGCATCTGCGCTTGGAGGTCTTGAGCTAGCTGTTGCTTCACCATGTGCGGCGGCAGCAGCAGCAGCACTGCGCAGACCGCTCAATGGTGACGACATAAGCACCGTCCGTCTGACTGGTCCTGGAGAGCCACTGAGGCTGTCTGCACGAAGGCCCAGCAGCGTTGAATGCGTAGGCGAGCTGCATGTTGTTGCAGTTGTGGGAGGCAGCTGTTGTCGGAAATAGTCAGCATCATCATCACCATTCTTCTGGTAGTCAGAAGAGACGCTTCCTTCAGAGCTGGAGTCAATGTGACGGTGCCGCTTTGATTGCCGCGAAGGCTGTTCGAGGACAATGTTGAGGGTGATTTCGTTTGAATCACGTGTCAGGTGGGCCATTCTGCAGACAAGTCAGAAATCTGTTTGGAATGTACTGGAATCGTTTACGCGTCAAGTTGAGATGTGCGTTGACATCTATCATCTATACCTTTACTGAATGCGGCCGAGTGATTGACGATGGCTGTCTGTCAGTAGTGGTGGATAAGAACAGATTGCGGATGAAGACCAAGACCGTATATCAACTGCACGCGAGCGCTTGGAATGATTCCAGGATGCAGAATTTGAGCATGGAGCGTCAAACAGCAGCAATAATATGGCGTAGAAGACATGAGACAGGATTAAGCCAACGCGTTGTGTACAAAGGTCGGGCCAATTCCTTTGCACGCGCGTGCTTGGTTACACCTCAATCCGTGACCTTTGCAAGGCTACGTCTTGCAGCGCGATTGCTGACCGAATTTGCAAACATTCAGGTTCATTCAATTGATTATTAGTATTTGTAAATATATGTGAAGGCGAGGTCGATAAGATGGTATAAGAAAGAATATGGAGCAGAGCAATAATTTGCAGAAAAGCCCACATCGGCCAGATATTGGAAGCCACAGCGAAAACGACGGAGAATACCCTCTTCCTAATTACAAAGCTGATCCCGTTATCCTCCAGCAATGAATACCGTTTTGAACGCCGAGCTTATTCGAAATTTATGCATATGCCATTCTTTTCCCCCTTTTCCTGCATGAGACGAAACCAATTGGACTAAAAGTTCTGAGCGATACCAGTCGAATTACCTTGCTGTGGGTAGACGCCTGGGTTCTCGAGCTTGGTCTGACGACGTGCGCTTACATCTCGAATAATTGGCTGATCCTCATAGGAAGTCTGGCCGGGGCGGTATGGCGCGTATTGAGAGTAGTTGTTGTCATATCCATACTCTTGGTTGCCGGCACCGTCATCAGAGCCATCTGTATGACCTGCAGCCGAGTAGGACGAGGAGGCGTTGGAAGGTCCTCGTTGGATGCCGCCAGTCGCAGCAGCTCCAGCGGCAGCGCCTCCAACGCCAGCAGTAGCAGCAGCAGCAGCACCGGTGGCAGCTCCTCCAGGGACCCCATCAACGAGTGGCTCGCTAGAATGACCGCCTACAGAGCCATCATGTGGGACAGAAGTAGGGCTGGTGCGGTTTCCGTCGTCGGAAAAGGCCATACCGGCGCCAGTGGACATATTGGTCGAAGGTTTGCGAGCAGAAGAGCCAGCCATGGTGGTGGTAGCAGCACCACCCCAGCCACGGTAGCCTCCAGCATCCTCGCTCATCTCAGGCGGCGAGTCGTGCCCGCTTGCGCCACCTGCGGCAACTGCAGGTAGAGTCGGATCGTTGTTGGGGTTGTAACCGTACTCTTCCACTTCTTTGCGTCGCTCCTCTTCGGCAGCCTTGCGCTGTCTCCGGCGGCGGAACCACCAAATCAAGAAGAGGACCAAGAGGGCGACCACAACGACGGGAATAACAACGGCAATAGCAGTGATACTACCTGTTGAAAGTCCCTTGCTGTCGGTGTTGCTGATGCTTCCATTCTGTGGCGTGGGAGCAAGGCTGGTTGTTGTGGGCGCGACGCTGCTGGAAGATGTTGAGGAAGGCAGAGGCGTGGACGATGGAGTGGCTGTAGAGGTAATTGTCAAGGATGAAGTCGAGGGTTCCCTCGTGCTGGTGACTAATTCAGTCGATACAAAGGTGGAGGTCGGTGTTGCCGAGGGTGTGACCTCAGTAGTGGTAACAGGAGTCGATGTTGAGAGGGGCGTGCTCGATGTTGATGGCGTGGAAGATGAAGGCGTTGATGTAGGAGTCGATATCGGAGTGGAAGACGGAGTGCTTGATGGAGTCGAGATGGCAGACGTTGTGTCGGACGGTCCACTCGTTGGCGACGTTGTCGCCTGAGAAGGATCGGAGATGCTTGTCGTTGGGATACCAGGGTCTAGGCTGGTGGGCAGCGTTGCGCCTTGCGAGGGATTTGACACTGTAAACAGATTGATTAATGCCTGCTCGAAGTTTAAGAAGAGTGAAAAGACACACTTGTGGAATTGCTGTTCATGCCTCAACGGCGCCTGACCGTCGGGAGCAGAAGACTGGCCACTGAATATGCAGAGGAGAGTAGGAGAGAGATGAGCCTGGCGGCAAAGAGCGAGAGAAAAGACTGAACAGAGTTCACCGGGCGTTACGCTGGATGCTGAAACACGCTGGGCCTTTGTGTACACCTGGTTGGTGTAAGACGCGCGGCGGCTAAAATAGGGAAAAGGGAGAGGCGAGGTCCAAGGAAAGCCTCTGCAGGACTTAGAGTCCCCTCAACGAGCCGTGAAGCCTCGCGCAGAGACAGACTAGAAGTGAAATGGCATGAAACGAAGAAGAAGAGGATGGAAAGGAAGGAAAAAGATCGAGAATTCGCTCAGGTGAGGGTGGAGGAGTGACACAGGTGGAAGAAGGGTGGTGGTAGAAAGTGGCTCATCACTGGGCCATCAAGGCATAGGGGCCGCTGATTGGCTGCTACTGCTGTTCTCCGCTAGACCTCGATGCCACTTTGGGGCCTAAATTTGGATACCTCGCTAATCTCCCAATTTACCCTTTTGGACACCACTTTCGCCATGGTGACGCCGTCAATTGAAGCCTACTGGACTCTATTGTCATGTTGACCTCTTCTAGCTATTCTCTGAGTTCTAGATTCTTCTTCACTAATGCGAAGGGTTTTAAACATACGTTTGCAGGTATTTGCAAAGCTTCAAGACAGATGCCTGCTGGAAACTCAGTTCGGCACTAGCGCCAAGCACAGTCAGCGTTACAAAAATACCGTGGCCCACAAGTAAATTCAAATGTTGCTAAATCTCTTCATATGTTGCAAAGACCAAGATCCATGACACCAAAGACTCTTTCAGTTCGCAAAGGACCATGTCATGCCAGACACGCGTCCCTGGCCCAGGTCGCCGGCGACTGTCTGGAACAGGCTTGAGCTCATGTCGAGATCACCTTCGGCGCAACTAACGCAGCGGTCGACGACTTTAGCCTGCGTCGTCTTGCCGTTGTAAGTGATGTTGATCGTCTTTCCGCATAGCGGGTTGGCATTGGGATTTCCCGGATTCTTCGCGTCCATGAGGATGTGAGAGATGGCAACAATGGGCTCGCTCGACGAGGACGTGATGCCGCAAGAACCCATACCAGGATCATAGTAGGTCATCTCGCCACTGTAGCTTTGGCCAGAACCTTGAGAGCCGGTGGCCGGAGGAGCAGGCTGCGAGCTGGGAGTCTGTGCTGGCGCCTCACTAGGACTCTCAGGTGCTTTTTCTGGTGCTGGGGAAGCCTTTGTGGATACCTGAGCAGGTGCAGGAGCAACGCTTGTAGGTTCTACGGGTACAGCGGCAACAGACGGCTCTGGCAAATCATTACTTCCTCCCGAGGCTTTGACAGACGAGTCGTCATTGTTGGCCACAGGTGCTGGTGCTGCGATTGAAGGCTCAGCTTGAGCAGTAGCAGCAGCAGCACCACCATTGGCTGGTTGGTTTGTAGGGTATGGCACCCAGACTGTCGCGGTTTCATAAGTTGTTTCTACAACTTCGGTGTATTTGGTAACCCAGACTGTATCCCGCTTGCCAACGACATCGGCAGTCGCAAGCACCGAGAGGGCAAGTAAGAATACAGCTTGACAACTCCTCATGATTGTTGTTTGGAATAAATCAAAAACGGTGAATTGAGCGTAGTGCGAGTCGGCTAGCGACTGGCGCAGTTGCAATGAATGGTTTCTTTTTCGTGAAGTGCGATGGTCAACCACAGAGAGCGTGGAAAAAGAGCGTGACGTTGATATTGGTCAGGAATGAGTGTCGTTGCTGAAAAGAATGTGGCAAGAAGGAGAGGCTAGCTCTCTGGCGCAGCAAAAGAGTGAATGGAAAGAAAGAATGAAGGTGTCTGGTTAGAAGCGTCGAGCACACATCGCAGAAGCAGAAAAGAAAGCAGGAGAAGAAGTAGAAGAAGAAAGCGGCTGCGAGGGGCAAGCGACAGCAGGACAGGCGCAGGAGTTGAAAGAAGCAAGGTCCGCCTCAGCCTCCTTTTCGTGCCTGTGCTTTTGGCGCCTTTCATCATGGCCCAAGGGGGACTCAGCTACCGCAACCACAGAGACACTGTCCAACACACCCTCCCCCGACTATTTACTCTCACTCGTTTCTTTTAATTTCCAAAAAGTATATCACCACAGGCCGTGCTTTCCATGCAATATGTTCACGCAACTGACGACGAGCTCCGTTGATGGGTTGAGCGAGCCAGTACATCTTACCAGGATTGATCGAAGACGCTAACCTCAGGGGCTCACCCACCCCTGCTGCCGCCGTTGTCTTAGACAAGCGCCCCCAAAAGCCTCAGGTGCCTTGTGGCTGCCATTGGTGCACGGCGTTCCGAAAGGCCTCGCGGCTCTAGCAAATCACAATGCTGTGCCGCCCGCCAACGCTGCCCACGTCTTACATAGATGCTCAGACTTTTCTGTCCCATCTACAGCACGGCGGGAACCATTTGACAGATAGGGCATCCCTTTCTCCATCAACCTGGTGCGATTGAATGCAAATCTCATTTGAATATCTAAGTTTACAATCCATGGCATGTCCATGTGCGCTCGCTGTTCGCGCTGCATGTACTTCACTCATTTTCGCCCCATGGTGCACCTCTGTCCTCAATTTTGGACATCTAAGTGCCATATTGATATTGGCTCGGTTTCAATCGTTATCATCAAACGTGGCTCCGGCTGCGAGCTGACGTTGGACCCAGAATTGGTGGTAGGTGCTTGTGTCGCGCAACGTGCTCATCCCTAGCTGGCCGGCAACATTGACATAACCGCTCGCATTCTTGCGTCCCAACTCCTTCGCTATATTAGCAGTGCTGCGAACAAGCTCGGCATCGCATTGCCATTTAGCTCGGCAGAACGGACAGCGGACACTGCCTGTAGTGGCTGTAATCCTCGAAGCGGCAGCCCATTGCTCAAAGCAGTGACGGTGCACGTTGTTACCGCAGGCCGCGCGACAGTAGATAATGTCCCCAGAAGCTGACTCAAAATCGCCAAAGCAGATTGGACAGTCTCCCTCGATAGGCTTGCGATTCCCATTCTTTTCAGTCTCCGTGTTGGCAGACACTATAGGTGCGGCATTAAGGATGCTGCGCAGCTCTCGCGCTGTAAGACTAGCTTGATGGCATAGCTCTGAGGGAGCTTTGAGGACGCGATGCATGACGTATATTAAGTGCTTGCAGATTACCCCCTTGGCAGCATCGGGGCAGTTGCACGTCGATTTGCGGTTTATTGAGAGTGTATATATGTTGCCAGTTGTGCCAACTAGTTTTATCTTTTCGATAGGATACGTGAGCGTGCCACATTGCTCAGTCGAACGAGTGCGGTCGAGGACGTACATAGGCTGGTTGAGAGCACGTTCAAGCTTGACATTATAAGAAAGTGACGCCTGCTTGCGAAATCTGTGGCACACATGAGCCTTGCGATGGTAAGCCTGCTACATCATAATACTTACATCCCAATCCTTTTGTCCTCATCGTCAAGAGCCAACATGCCCTTCGGCTTGGACACTTTGGACTTGCTCTGTGCATTAGAAGAGCTTCGCTTGAGGGAGTGTTTGATGGCAGAGCGCCCCAATATTTCTTTCTTCAGAACAGGCTCAGCATGTGCAGCGACAGAACGCATCTTCTTCGGGACTGCATTTGCCAGAGTGGAATTGAGGCATTTCTGTGAAACTCTCTTATTTAGTTCGTCTGCATCCTCTTCAAGCTCGGTAACGTTGGCCGAGGCGGCGCTGTAACCAGTACGTTTTCGTTTCATGGAGAGCCTTGTTGCAAGAAATCAAGCAGCTGTTACTATCGCGGACTATTGGGCAATGATCAGGGAAGCAAACTTCGAAAACGGTATATGAGTTTCGAAGTACTCTGACGCCACAATTAACATTGACGCCACAATAGCACTGTACTTTTTGTTGAGCCTGCCTGACCAGGTTCTGGTGGTTTGGTGCGGCTGTACCATGTGCGACTGAACTATGGCCTGAATTATAAAGTATCCACCAGGTGGACCAGCACCAGAAAACTCTGCCTATATAGCGATGCAATATTCTCGTAGTTCTGAATGAAAAGCAGTGAGATCACAACACTTTTGACCGGCGGGGCGGACCTGCAGGTCAAAACACTCAGGGTCTTCAGTATATCCTGAGGCAAACGTCAAATGCTCATCTTAAGCCATTCATCTCTCATGCACATCTCAGTTTGGACCATGAGGAATTGACTGTAAATTGCTCCACTGCACATCTGATGATGTTGTAACATACAACTCCAAGCTTTCCTTCGTTTCGATTTGCTTTTAGAAGAATGATAGTGCTCAAACGGTCTAACTTGATACTCGTCTCCTCCACCGGCCTGTTGCCATGGGCTTAGCTAAATCCAAAACGCCTTCTGAAATGCATCTTCATCAGTCATAAAAGCCTGCGCGCCTTTCACCCTTCCTGCAAATCCATTGTGTTTGGTAATCGGCCTTTTGCCTTTTTCTCGGCTACCCAAGCCTCAATCTTTCCCTTCATTTCGGTATCTGGAATGACATCTTCAAGTTTCAGTGGGCTGCGGTTAAAGGGATCGTGTGGGTCGCTTAGCAAGTGCTGTCTAATGGTGCTACGGTCGATGATCTGTCGACTCATGGGTAAAATTACTGGGTCGCGCATGAGTGTGGCCATGAGGGGATCAGTCCACTCGTCAGGAATCTCGCCAAGGTCTTCCTCTTCAGCTTCGTCTTCGGCCTTTGCCTCTTTGATCTTTTCAGCGAGCTTCAGCCATTGCTGCAGCTCACTTTCAGGCTTGCTCTTGTTGTGCGAGCGCTGTATTTTGGCCGCCTTCTCAAAATTGACATGTCTGTAGCTGCGTCCGTCTCGCGCAACGGCAAAGCGGAAGCTGCGCCTCTCTCCAAGGTTCAAGTAGATATTCATCAGTTCTCCCAATAGCATAGCAGGATAAAAATTATACTGCTCCGGATTGTCCACCTTGAGGTTGATAGTTTTTTTTCCCGCAAGCGCTTCGAGGTTGTAATCCAGCATGTCCGCAAGACGTTGCACAACTTCGGGAGCGGTAAAAGCGCCAGATAGGGCACGGGTAAAAATCTTTAGCGTTTCGATACTTTCGCTCGTCAGTTGCATGTAGTTTTTAGCGGTGCCCTTGGCCTTTTCTAGTTCTTCTTCCTTCTCTTTGCGCACCGTTTCTTCTAGCGTACTGTCTTTCAGCTCATCAGTAAGCTGCTTGATCTTGTTAAAGCTCGAGAATGCCTCGTCTAAGACATATGTCGCATCGTTCAAGACCATATTGACAAACTGGATGAAGAAATCGGCATTAGACCTAGTTCATTGGTGTTAGCCACGACGTCCAGCAACGTCAAGGTTTGATCTTACTCGGATTCCTGTTTCAATTTATCATGGTAGATGTCGTTTTTCCAGATGCATTTGATGACTTGAAAGATTTCATAACGAATATTAAACTTGTCGTAGAAGGCCGTGTGCGATTCACTGTGTTCGCACTCGATGTAGGCTTGCATGAGGGCATGTAGGAGATGCTTCAAGGCGAACGGCATCGAGTTGAGAACCCCACCAAGAATGCCATCTCGCGCTTGCGGAACCTGCATAATGCCATAGAAAAGGATTGTAACCAGTCCAGACTTGATGCCGGGGTTTTTGATATAGTCTGAAGAGCGTAGAAAGGTGATGCAGATCATGACCAACTCGTCACACTGCGTCGACGAAATGACGTGAGGCATGTGACTGGTCACAAACTTGAAGTGATCGACTATATCCTCGATAAAGTATTCTGGTAGGCACCTGAACACTTCGGGCTGCTCTGCAGGTAGTGGAAGATCATAGGACTTTGCAGGAAAATCGACTTTTGACACAAGACGTACCAGCCACACTATAACATAGCGCATGAAGGACATGCCCCGTGCTTGGGATAGCTCGTCAAGCAGCACGCCTTCTATGGCCAGATAGATGCAGTTGTTCTTCTCGGCATCGTCCTTGAACCTCTTGAGAGCCTGTTCGAATCTTGCAGCCAGTGCAGGATTTGCAGCATAGCGTTCTCGCTCCCCTTCAATCCTCTCCATTTCTTGGTTCAGTCTTCTCATCTCTTTACGCATCTGACCTAGTTTAGACTGTGCTGCCTCAGTTCCGTAATGATGCGCTGCTGCTGTCAAGAAAAAAATCTCGGAGATGAAGTTCGACTCTCCCTCTGACTTTTTCTCATAGAAGGCGTCAGCAGTCTGCTGGTCCGCGTTGACTTTGGTTTCGTCCTTGATCTCCACTCGAGGGGTGCGTCGAAAGTATTCTGCCTCTATCCGATTGATCTTCGTAAACTTAGCATCCATGAAAGGTTCGCAGAGCCTATCGAGGCACACGGTAATATTGATCATGAACCCGTCACTTGATACAACGCGTGGATCTGGCCGCATGGCGCGTCTTCTGTGGTTGGCATTGACCGTCAGTGCAAACCAATCCAGCGTCCGGTTTCGTGGCCCTGGACCGGACTTGATGAAGTTGTTGATAATTTCAAACAACTCGCCCTGGTGTGTCTGCAGAGTAAGGCGAATGGCGTTTTGCGCGCTCACTGTAAAACCTCGACCATGTGCCTTTGCGCCCTGGAAATAGCTCAAAGCCACATCAGGATGGATGGGTGATATGCGAAAGAATGGCCCAAGCATCGTATGTGTCTCAATAGTATTGGCGGATATACCAACTGGACAAAACAGTGGTGATGCCGCCATTGCTTCAACAAGGGGCTTGTATCTGGAGAAGTTACGCATGGCCATGACATGCTGCCTATAGCTGTCATGCATAGACTTTGTGGATAGGTCTCTGCTCAAGTGTTCCATTGCCACCACCAATGCATCTCGGATGGATTCATCCTCACCAAAACGAGCGCATGCCTCTGTGAGAAAATCGTGATCAATGGCCTTTTCATTGTCCACCTCAAGTAGCAAATGGGGCAAAAAGTTACTGGTCGCCTCGACATCCTGCCCAAACATTTCCGGCAGGGTAATGGCGAAGATTGCATAGCTCATGCAGAGACGACGCGCCTCTTTAATCACATCGTGCTTGCTTTGATCTGCGCCAGTCTTCAGACCTCGCAAGGTCCGCGTGACACGCTTCCAACACGGAAGCAGGTAGTCAAGAGGTTTATGGCCATCCGATGAAGCAGCTTCGAGTAGGGCTTGATCCAAGAGTGAAGTATTCAGGCGCACCTCCAAGCTCGTATCTTCAAGCTCTGCCTTAACACCGGCTAAAAAATGGAGTCGATTGCCGTGTGCATCTCGAGTCCGTTTCTCATCTAATGTTATCCGAAACATGTCACAGAGAACTTTGTGCTCCCATGACTCGATTGTTTCAAGTAGCTTGTTGGTCGAGGTGGCATGTTGGCGAGGTGACGTTCTGGGCTCGGCCGGCTTGATACTGATCGGAGCGCGGTTATTCGGCTCTGCACTTTGGGATTGCAGCTTATTGAATGGGTTCTCGACCTTGTCTTGTGACGTTGGAGATTCTGCAGGGCCCTGTCCGTTGGCAGCTTTGTTGTGTTCGGCATTCAGCTGGGCCTGCTGTTGGATCTTGGTCATGCGCTTCTCACGGATCTGCAAGATACATTAGCCTCTGTAGACAGCATTTGTATGCATCAACCAACCCTGTCCGCATCAGACATGGAGTCAGACATGACGCTGGTGCTAAATCAGTAATGCCAACGGAAAGTAGCAGACGGCTATGCCTGACAACAAATGTGGCGGCGGCAGGCGGCGACGTCAGCAAAGAGCATGATTGCTAAGTCCGCGTCCACCGATCTAGGTAGAAGGCAGTGGAATTGAGCCAAGACTGATGAGCACGCCTTGATACATTTTGGTGAATTGCGTTGCGATGATTAGAAGTCGTGTCTCTCAGAATGAACCGCTACCCATATTCCGACAAGAAAAAAAGTGTTGAGAAGGAAAGACGGAAAATGTATGCTTCAAACAACTCTATAACCAACTCCCAAGTTACATTGATACCCATGCAGCGCCGCCAATGATAGTACAAGCAAATATGAAGGTGATGATACCAGCACCGGCTTTGTCGCCACCAGATATACGACTTGTATGTGACTTGGGCACTGTTTCCGTGGTAGCGGTCTGGCCAGCGTTGGGATCCTCCTTAGACAATCCATCCTTGCCAGTATCGACTGGACCAGCCACGTACCTGGCAAGTTGTGTATTAAAAACCGCCATGGCAGCCATCTGCTGGCCGACACCGGCACTGCCATCCCATGTACTGACACCCCACTTCATGCCACAAGTCACTCCATCGTCTCCGCCCGAACATTGCTGTGCTGCTGCTTTTGCCGAGGCCGCAAGCAGCGGAGTGATGACAGGTTCTGTAAATGGGGCGACTTTTGCAGTCTCTGCCATCCAATCGGCGGTGTATGCTCTGAATGACTTCTGGTCGTTGTTGCAGTTGCCGCTGTCTTCACAAGCCACTTCTTTCATGAAACCCTTTGGGAAAAAGACATTCTTACCGCCCTGGAGGAGACCACTGACTTCAGTTTTCCAAAAGTCACTTCCTGTCTGAAAGAATCGAGTTAGTAACGACTTCTTGCAAACTTGACCGCTTCGTAGCCAGTGCTTGAACAATTTACATACCGCATTCCACATGCAAGCAGCCCCGTACAAGAAGACACCAAAATTATACGACCACTGCAGTCTATTGAGGCTGGTGCAGTTATCGTTGATGTTTGTACCATCGTAGACGTTGTAGTTCTCAGCATCAATCAGATGGACAGATTTGACCCACTTGTACGCTTTTGTGGCCCAGTCGAGGTAGGTTGTATTGCCAGTGTATTTGCCTAATCGCGAAGCCATATTGAAAAAACAGCCCGTTGAGATAGAGTTCTTGTAGTCGTAGCCATTGTTGAATTGAAAGACTTGCCAACGGAGCCCTCCGCCACAGTGCTGCGTATCCCATCGACCTGCTTGATAGGCGAAGACTGTCTGGACCAAAGGCACCCACTGCGGCTGGTCATCTGGCGGGTTGGGAAACTTGAGCTCGGCAGCTTTCATCGCCGACATGGCCCAGAATGCCTGGTCGTCATTGCCGAGGGACGTCGATGCATTCTCGGGTTGGTAATTCTTGTCTGAGCCAACCTGGAAAAGCAAACCCTCAGTGAGGACCTGATTGTAGGTCGTGTCGCCCGTGTAGTACCAATAGTCTATCAGAGATCCAAACATTGCTCCTCCCTCCCACCAGTAGTATCCGTCAGGAGTCCCTGAGCCTGGCAAATAGCCAGGCGTTTGGCCAGATTCGTTCCCTGAGTAGTAACTCATCATGCCGTGCGATGTAACAAAGGCTGCGTGCTTGACAGAGTCTGGGTCGTTAACGTCGATGTCGATCGCGCCGACAAGGGCCGTAACGGCCAAAATGGGAGAGACAGTCCAGCACTGCCATTTCATAATGGCAGGGGGCTGAAGCTTTCTGAAGCTGAGACGCCTTGTGAAATTAACGAAAGTCGAGGCGAGGTCTAGGATGAAGGTCTGATAGCACGCAAGGATATAGACGCTCTTGATAGATTGATGTAGAGAGAGACGTAAAGGAAGAAATGAGGGACAAAGAACGCAGGCAATGCAAGGAAGGAACGGAAAAGCACGACACGCAAAACACGAAGAGGCTTATTGTAATACCAAGGATTCAACACCAGACAAAAGCATGCCACGCCATGCCACTAAGTGCCCAAGGAGCCTCACAAGGAGCCCCGCCAAGCCCCGCCAAGTGTCATGAAAACAGGGGCAACGCACTGATCTACTCGTGGTGGCTTGGCACTAATTCGCGGCTATTCTAGGATGCAGTAAGCTCTACTCGCAAATGACAGTCTTACAACAATATGACAGTCTGTTAGCAGCGCTAGATGAGCACTAGACGTTGTCCAGACCCAATATGCCTGAGAATTAAAACAGGAAGTAGAGGGTAAATGGCATGGCAATTTCTAAATATGGGCTTGTTTTAGGCTAAAGGGCGGAGAGCGATTATGAAATAGGGGGCCTGTCGTAAAGCTTTGCTCCTGCTCAGGAAGAGCCGCTGAGTGGCAACAAAGAACCTATTGTGTGTGATCACTGCTTGCTAGAGAGCACTGAAGCTACGAAAAAGGGGCAAAATTTGATGTGAGCTTCGAATAGAAGCTTGTAGAGTGTTGAGGCGCCCTTGCATGTGATGATAAGCGTCTGACGCACACTTGCAAAAGTAGCAACTTATAAGACCTTACTCGGTAGATGAGCATCTAATCATGGGTCTCCTTGTGGAACAAGAAGCTAAAGTTCAGAGTGACCTGCGACTAGGCTTTATCTATTGTTCTTATCGTTCAAGCTTACCGCACAAGTGCAGTAAACAGCCTGGCTCATAATTGTACAGAAATCCAAGAAGAATACAGAACTATGAAATACAGCATGTTATTTGAAATTCTATGAGAGAATTTGTAGACTTCGAATCGAAACAATTCATTATCGGATGATGTAAGTTTAACTTCGCGAAAGTGCTAAATATGAGAGAACCAATTCTTCCGCTGCGGACAATCTGAGCCGTTTGGATACGTCATGTGACATTGGATGTCCTTAAACCTAAGGCCAAACTTGACGTGCAGCTTTCCCCACAAAAGTCCTGCATTTCCATTTGCGAAATGTATATTGCTCTGCATTAAGGGAGCTGAAATTAAAAGAGACATTCCTAATACACATAAGTCCTCTCTGCGCTTCCTAGACTCACAAAATAGTTGGCGGGGCCATTTAAAGCCTAGCCGTAGATCGGTAAAAGGTCTTTCTAGTACTGTTTCAGGCGGAAAGCGAGTAAGCCGACGTAATGGCGAGATCAGGTGGGGAGGGGACTGGATTTTCTTTACCAGGCAGCAGCTGCAGCAGCACCTATATGTTTAACAATTATAAAGCAGCGTAAAATTTTGCCATGCTGCTCACGAGACCACGGAAGCGGTAGGCTGAGGAAAGTTCACAGTTCTCATTTGCCAAATCAACGCCCACTCGGCAGTCATAGCACCGTCTTCCGCAGGCTCGTGGCCACTTGCCGCCCGCCTCCCCACTACTTCTCCCTCTTCCCCCACATCCTTGTGCCTTCCTACTCAGTTGCTCCCGCCTCTACGTTTTCCTCGGTCGCTTCGTGCCTGCAGACCTACTCCTAAGTTTACTCAAAAGCCTACGACCAACTATACGTTACTCTCAATATCCACTTCTTCTGGCACAACCGCAATCATGGATACTCCAGCCTTCAAGGCTCCTCTCGACCCGAACGAGCAGCCCATCTTGGACACACTCCGTGGTTTGCGCGACAAGTTGATGCTACTCAAATCCGATCGTTCCAACTATGTGAGGTCTCAAGATGTTGAGGTGCTTTATCAGCAGGTCATCGAGCAGGTTGAGAAGCTCAACACGATCCGACAAGACAACCCAGATGAGCATCAGAATCAAGGTAATCTAAATCGCACGCCTGACAGTATTATTGAAAAGCTGACATGTTTCCTCAGTCGACAAGGTACTCGACGACTGTTTCCAGTTAATCTCCCTCTTTTTTATGACCGTTGGTCGCAATGCCGAGGCACCTGCCGCATACTCGCTGGTCTCTACAGTTAAGCGTATACTCGACCATCTCCGCGAAGCCGGCTTTTTCGCATCTCAAGATCTCAGCGGCTTAGGCGAACGACTCGTTAAGATCGAGGACAGCGTGGAACGGGGCAAAGCCAACCACAGCCAAGCCCTCCTCACTCGACTGCATGCTCGTATTGAGGCGTGCCGAGCTAGGCTGAAGGAATGCCAGGGGCTTTTGTCCCATCTGTCTCCAGAACTGAACATCACACATACAAGACTTGTCTCTACATTGCGATCGCTGTCAGGCCTGAACGCAAGGACCAACTTTGACTCAAGAGGTCTAAAGGATCTCCAAGCAAAGTTGAAAGAAATCGAGAAGGACCTCAAGGGTGCTCCGCTAGAGCATGACAGTAGCCTGAGCCCGGCGGACGCCATCAATCGCTATGCCGAGAAGATACGTGATTATCATGAGAACTTCCGGACAGACGTTCCCGGCCAGGAAGTTGTGAGAGATCTGCTCGAACGTTGCTTTCTCTGGTCGGACATTATCGCAGAGCGCCAAGGCAAACTTGACGACCGCTTCCTCGACACCTATTACGAGCTCAAGGGCATCCGCGATCAGCTCGACAAACTCTCGCTCACCCAGGCTTGGTCACTACGGGAGACTGATCTGTACGGCTTCCAGCGCCGCCTTGACCGGATAGATGAATCCCGTGTTAATGGCCAATTTCTTGACTCTGAGGGGAAGCCTTCCGAGCTCTATGAGCAACGCGTAAGTCTCAAATATTAAGACCTCGTACATTGTTTGAACTAACAGAGCCATTTTCAGACGCTCTTGTATCTGATCCGCAAATCGTATTCTCTTGTCTACTTCATGATGACGTCCTCTGAACCCGTATCTGAAGCGCTTTTGCCAATCTACAATCAGCTCCTTACCCTGAAGAAATGCCTAAAGGAGGTGCAGCGAAGTGGTGGTGTCTCTTCTCCACGCGAGCTGTATCCCTATAGCATGAAGCTCAACTCGATCGACAATATGCGCCGGGACGGCAAATTTGTCATCAACGGTGATATTCCCGAAGGACAGGGTTCTGTGACAACCCTTTTGTCAGAATGCTTTGAACTAGCTTATGAGTTGCGCAATGAAGCCGACGACAACGATAAGGATTCGAGTGCCAACGCTTCTGGCGACGAAGGGGAGAAGACAGAAAACCCGGCGGATCGAGAACTACGCGAAAGCATTACTAATAGCGTGCAAGGGCTTAGCATTGCGCAGGGTGTGAATTGAAAGGGCCAAACTTTGATGTGGCAAAGATTGTGTTGGTCAGAGATATTTCAATGTGTACGCTGTGTTCCAGAGGGGTTGAGCCGATCAAGTATGTACATGTGCCTGAGCACACGCCATTCGAGCAGGAATTTCATTGACCTACCTTTTGAAACGCTTTCTTGATCACAAATGAGCAGCGTATTTATCACTATTGCAGCACCAAAAACTTCAGTAGTCGGAAGCCCGATGTCCAATAGAGACATGCACAAGATAGACCCAAGTAAGATTTCCAAGTCTGTGGGAAATGCGACCAGCATACGTACAAAGGACGCTACAAGATATATCCACCTCATTGATAGGCAAAGAAAAGGATGAAGAGAAATCCGAAAGAGCACAGTAGTTGCGGTAGTCCTTTGGGCTTCTTGTTGTGCAGGCCACTCCTCGCGGTAAAAGTGAACGTGATTGACGAACGATCAAAGGGAAAAAATGGTCTGCTAACCACTTGCATGCGCCTCCAGTCCTCCGCACTGGACAATTAAGTCCAGGTTATGTGACTGGGAGCGCATCAGCTCATATCGAATGCTTAACCCCAGCAAACATCAGTAGCTGGACAAGGCTGCTGGCCTACATCTCCAGGCTTCGAGTCTGGGCCTATTCTTATGCTTTTCACGGAGCAATATTGCGGCAGATAACTGTCTATTGCATTTTCACTCGGCAAAAATATCCGTCGCCACTTGCTCAAGGGGATGTTTGCGAGCTTCAGATGCTTGATCATTGTTCTCGGCTTCGCTATCTGATGAAATGCCCTCATCGACGGCGTCTTCGAGCCAGGCCCCTGAACCATAATTAATGCAGAGTTCTTCTCCCTTCTCGATATCGCGCAAGGCTGTATATGTGATAATACTTCGGATAGGGTCACGCGTCCACCCGACATTAAGGCGCGCTGACCGCGATGTGTGATTGAACAAGGCACCGAGACCGAGCGGGAGAGCTTGACGTGGGCGTTTTTCAGGCCTGGTAGCTGAAACTGAGCCTGTGGGAGGGCTGGTAAGTAACAATGGCGGCACCGCTGATGCTGAAGAAATTGATGTCGGCTGGACATTAGAGGGTGACGGCCAGACATATGTGTAGTTCTTTAGCTGCGTATGGCAGCCATGCGCCTCGTACTCCTCCGCGGAGAAGATGAGGACAGGTGACACGTCAACAGTGGTGCGCGTGGCGATGCGAGAGGTGGCAAATACACCACGTCCTAGGGAAGAAGTTTGAGTTAGTTTCTCTTTCATGAATTACAACGCCTCTTATGAAAAGAAGGTGAGAGACCCAGAGTACAGCCAGCACAAAGACACGCATGAGATGTCAATACTGCTTGCAACCAATGGATCTCGACCATTGGGTGCGATGTAGTGTTGCATGCGAAGAAGAATCGAGGCAGAATAAGCATGTGGCAAATCAAATCTAAAACACCATAGATTGCAAGCACTGGTGACCGTGCTAGTCAGACCTTTCTGTTGAAGGCTTGATTGGTAGTAGGCTTGTGCTAACTTGCTTCAATCAAGTCTCCAAGGCAAACGAATCCGGCAGTGGGCGTGCTCATCTCGTATATTGGCATACACGACAACGAATTGTATTTGGACTTACCCTTTGGTGTATCCTGAACTATGCACAGGCCATTAGCACGGGCTAGCGTTACGGTTTCATGCCGATTGTAGAAGTCCGAAGCCATCGATGTCAGAGTGAAATGTGGCCTCGCAGTTCGTAGATTGAGTAGAAGGGCACAGTGGCGAACGCTGTGGGGCTCTTTGTATACACGCTAAGGCTAGGCAGTTTGTATTGTGGCAAATGCAACTAACATTTCGCATTCACTGGACGAATGACTGCGTCTGCTACACGTCACGGATGATTTACTCGTTGGGGAATGTCAGCCACGCTCCTCAGGTATGACGCATGTACGGTCGAAGATGCAATTTCCCACAAAATTGCATCTGATGAAAAACTTTCCGGTATCACAAATTTTCTGGTCTGGCTTGCGCCACAAGCGGCGTGTCCCAAAAGAAGTGACCAATCCTCTCTTTTCACAAAATACAACAGCGCCGTTGACCGAGATTTATATTCTCCCTTATTTGAATCTTGGAGTAGTCGAGCTCAAATTCCCAGTATTCATGGAATATCGTCGCATGAGATTAGGTGGTTTGTGCAGATAGAAGAGGGTTGAAGGGCGTGGTGGAAGCATACCCTTTGGGGTGTAAAGCCCCTACATCATGTCAAGTATATCAAATCGAGCTCAAGGTTTGGCCTAATTGAGATCCCTGATATCGTACGTCTCTCTCTATCTCTTGCCGCCTGTGCCTTTTCTGTAAAGTTTATTGGTATATCAGGCCGCCCCTGCAGCCTGCTGTACAAATGCCTTGGGCGCCTTGAGTTGACTTGAGAAAGTATCTGGAGCTAATATAGAGTACTCAGCTCAAATTATTGTAAATAAAGAGGTTTTCCTGGCTAATACAACGTTCATAATTTTGGCAAGTGGATTTTCAACGCTTATATCAGTACACTGGTTGCATCTGAAGTGTATCACAACTTGCTTCTGCTCGAGGTACAAGCAGTGTGAGTGCTTCATCACGACTCATCACAGCACCGCATCTGAACGTGACAGTATAACATTTGTCATGTTGCAATGTTGTGTTTTCGGCATGATTTTCAATTTAATAGTCGAAGACAGTGACTCAGTCCTACTCATCAGGCTATAAGCAAATTGGAGAGGCAATTTGTAGATGACTTTGGAGTTTTATATTCGTGTCGGAATGCACGTTCCTATTTCATATTCTAGTACGGTGTCGAACTACATGACATCAAGGAGATTCGTCCGGGTTGATCATGGGTGAATCGTGGAATGCTCTTTAGAAGAAGAGTCGAACATATTCCATCATCTAACTTCAGAGAGAAAGCCTCGTAGACTCAGTAAACTGCCTACGTTTGAATCAGACCGAACTTCTGTGCCACTTTAGCTTTCGCAAATTGTAAGTTGCCACACTATGCCTGGCTGTCCCAAACCACGACGTGTGGTGGTTCACTCCTGCGTACTCTCAGGCACAAGTTGCTTGCCAGCCTAAATTATTGTATGCTGATTCTTTGAAGAGATAATGAGAACACACCGAGTATCATTATGCATTGCGGTGTTCTGTGCCAACAAAGTCCTGAGAATAAAGGTCAGATTCCAATCCATAAAAAGCGGCTTTGGTCATACGCACTTGAAAGGTCTCATCCAAAATATCAATGTCAAATTCCAGTAAGTCCTGATTATTCGCTGGTGCGCTGATCTCATCAAAATATTGAGAAGGAAGATGATGTTGGCGGAGTTGCTGCCCCTGGTGATTAGCATGAAAGCCTTGCGACTCGCCTACCTCTCCAAAGGAACGAGCACTATAATCATAATTTTGCACCGAGTTTGGGAACAAACCATCATTTGCACCAGTGATAGAGCTGAAATCTAGACTGGGCAACGTTGATAAAGGCGAGCTTGACGGCTTAGTAGTCGAAATAGAGTTAGGAGCTGAACCACTTGTTGCCGGTCCAGTCCCAGATGTATGTGCATCTGATGCCCTAGTAAGCGCCTGGTTCAATTGCATATTGCCTCTGCTATAACGCGACCCTGGACCAATGGCATTAAGCGACATGTGCGTCTGAGTTTGCCATGGATTTGAAAACTCGGGCAGTGCAAGGTTTTGTGGGGCACTGAAGTCCTGACTTGTTGGTATGCCTGAGAGCCTGTTCTGGTTTCCCAAGTGAAGGCCATCCATCTGGCCATAGTCTAGACCCGCGTTATATTGCTGCGCTGGTGGGCGTTCATGCTGGCCGTACCGCTGGAAATGAAGATTCACGTCCATATCACTGTGACCTTGAGCCCCCGAGCGCGGTTCCAATGAGAGTATAGTGTCTTGTATACCGTCGCTAGTTGGTGAGCCCTCAGCTCCCCACAAACTGCTGGAAGCTTGTACAGGAGACGTTCCCAAGTCAAGATGTGGCAATTTGACATTGGATTCTGGGTTCTCGCTTGCAAAGTCGCGGAGGTATTGAATGTAGCCAGCATATTGCTCGGTTGCGTGATACTCTTCTAGAGCCTTCCGGAATTCTGTCCAGTCTGAGGCAGCGTCATTAAGGTATCTATTTTTTACTGATGGAGAAAGGTCCTGCCAATCTAGGCCAATCTTAGGGCAAGTCAGAAAGGTTGAAACATCGGCGAAAAAATGGCCTGAAATTGGTCCCACCTGTTTAGCCAGCTCCGAGAATGAGAGCCTTCGATCCTGATATTCTTTCCGTTTGTCTAGGTTCATTAGCTCCCAGCATTGAGCGAAGGTTTTGAAACTAGGGGATAGTAGTCTATTCGAAGAGTAAAGACACTAGTATGTGTGAATAAGATGGCTTTACCTTTGGAGAAGCGAACGTAGGCTGTCAAAGGTCTCTCTGGTGCATTGGGATCAGGCTACATGGCAAGCACTGTCAGCCAGGGAAAGTGAACGTTTAAACGCCAAGGGTAATACGGGAGTAAGATCATACCTTTGGGTGGCGTTTGTATTTTCGCCGTGGCACTTTGCCAGGAGAGGGCGATTGAGTTTCCTCGTCACCCTTCATAATGCCTTTTGCCGTCCAGAGTTGAGATAGAAAAGGGTTTTCCAATTGGATGTGATGAGCCCAGAACTTTTAGTGTTGGCTATGTATCGTCAAGGTTGCCAGGTGAATTCCAAAAAAGGGTTTCCGCAGTGCAAAGACAATACCAGAGAATTTGAGATGGGAGAAATATGAAACAGCCGACCATTGAAGCACAAAAAACCATGTCTCTCTCTAGCCTAGGATGCTAGAGACATACTGTGCGACTGCGTTTATGACTGGAGAACACGAAAGCTGCAAAATGGAGCAATGGTGAACCCGCTTCGCAAGGTAACAACAAGAGAGTGGTATTCACAGCTGAATCCAGATGCCGAGGGCGCTATTGTGGCTCAAGAAGCGTAAGCAAAGGTTGTATGCGGAATTTTGGGCCTTCAATTGTGAGATCAGAGTGGACAGTGGTTGTCGAGGCTCATTCACATCAGTGGGTGGAGCGCTGTGCGAAGGTCACAAGAGCCGCGTGGCAAAATCTGGAAAATGCAAAGACTTCGCTCCTGTGAAAAATATGGGCTGCTACCGCTACTTCCACCACCGCCAGACGATTACTGGGCTGGTGGGGAACAAACTGTGGCTTCAAGGCACAGTCGCAAAGAAATCGGGTAGTGGACAGCAAGAAATGTTCCAGGATGTGGCAAAGCTGTTAGCGCAGAAGAAGAGAGGGACAGCAGGGAGTAAACCCGAGCGCCACAATTAAGCTGATGGAGGCTCGAAGCAGACAGTGCCTACTGCACGCTCGACCTTAGCACAGCGGCCGAGGTGAGAAGGAAGCAAATGACTCGAGCCATTGTAATGCCAGGCTTCAAACACACCCTTTGGTCAAAGGGACACGGGCAGATGTTTACGGCGAAGCTTCGGTGGTAAGGGTGTTTCGTGACCAACTGCAAAACGAATCGACGTCTGGGATTAAATGCAGACCAAGAGCCATGAGCGAGCATAGGCAAGGCGCTAATGACTTCATTGAGCACTTTATGAGAGCCGTAACCAGAATCCAGTCTCGTCTAGACTGACCGACTTACACCTAAGAGATTCAGTCTGCTATGCGGCATACATCTAAATGGACAAGTTTTAACACCAAGCTGACTGTGGGCGTCAGCAACGCCACAATCGAATCTCAAATGATGGGACCGAGCCACTCGGCGGTAACTGCATCCGGGACCCTGACCTATTCTTCAAAGGATAGTTCTCTGTAGGCGGAGCTACGTTCCATCGCTGGCGCTACGAGCCCATGGGAAGGTAGGACACGTGTGGCAAATTGGATGCTGCAAGCCACTAAGAAGCTTGACGCAATGTAATACAAGCAGGCAAGCTTCAAGCTGACCGGAAGCCCAAATTTCGCGCACGGGGATGCGCTGTAAGACAGCAGGGTTTTCCAGAATTCTCAGCCGTATCTCAGTGGCCATGCCTGGGCCGGCTCGGCACAGCACGAAACCGCCGGACAATTGCTAAACGTTGATCATTCCCGCTCTTGAGCACTCGTTCCAAAAATGTGTTCGCCCCGTACCCCGGCAAAGGCTGACTTTCGATACCTGTTGGTAGCCTTATTGTTATGGTGTGCAGGACACAATGCCAGAGAGGTACCAAGAATAGGAACCAAAAGATTCAGATCCCCAGGGGGGCTACTTTCACATTAGAGGAAGGAGCAGCCTGCAACAGCCACATTGTTACGAATCCCTTGGTGGCGAATTGAGATGGAGAGCCGCGTGCTACCACTTAGAGTTTCATTCGTGCATGGCCTGCTTGTTCTGGCATTCTGACATGGCTTTCCTACTATTTCAATACAAAGCTCGCTGCTCCGGCAGTCTTGCTGCCGACTGTAGCTCCAGTAGTTTTTTAAAAACGATTTCACCGTTTGACCTTGTAATTGTCCTCAAGGGAAAGGGCTGGCCAGTGGTTGTCATCTTGCAAAGTGACAGTTATGCAATGCCATGGGCACGCAATGGGCTAATCTCAATTGGGCAAATTGCTCAAATTCATGAGAATGCTCTATGGACAGTCATTCGTGGTATATGGAATGATTGGACGGAGGACGCAGGCGAATCGAGATGTAAAAATTGTGGCAAAAGTGGTTTCGGTCAAAACTTTTCTGAGCAGCTGAGAGCCTCGAATGACGTAAGCCAGACCCTGACAAATCATTCTGAGAAGCAAGGGCTAGAAGCAATCCTGAAAATATTTCGAGAAATAGCATGAGTTGATTGGATTTAGACTGTTAATCTACGCATAAACTGGAGTGCTACTCAATTGCGACATGCGCTGGCATGATAGCTTCCAAGAACCAAAGGGTCTTTCCAGCGACTTCAACGAAGCGCCTAAATATGCACAATAGTTTGAGCATTTGCCATGACTGAATGAAGTGCTGAAAGAGGGCCGGAAAGTTCTAGTTAAGATTGATCTGCTTCGCAATGTGAGAATTTGGTCAAAAAGTGGGACTTGAGAAAGAACCCTTTCGGGATCGTCGCTGATATTGTAGCTTATTTCTCACAAGGTCTATGCCCGTTGTATACAACTAGCATGGGCTGTGTTCAATACTTTATGTACCAGCCTGAAGTCTCAACCGCGGACAATTAAAATAGACATCATTCAAAGATATTCAAGCTTATTTATTTCAGGATGAGCTCATGATCTAGACCACTTTAATGTGTTCGAAAATATCTCATTTATTGCTCTTCAACATGAGCGGATAATTCCATCCTGTATCTGTTTCTCAGTATTACGAAGTTTCTGACCAAAAAAATGCTACACTTTACGGTTTATGCATTAATATGGTTCGCTTGGAGCGGTGAAACAATGTAAACCGATTGGTATACGCTGCAGCATGGCCTGGGTTGCTCTTGTCACGTTTGATATTACTTTCTGGGACCAACAAATGCCGTTCCACTAGTCAAGGTGCATGAGGCATGTCAATATATATTGTGGATAGTCAGTGATGAAATTTTAGATAAATAGCACCAAAGCGCTATTACCAGGTTCATCTCTCTACTTTGAAGTTTGCTAGCATCTGCATCAAACCTAGCTTCAAACGATAGAGCTAGGAAATGTAAAATGTGAGATATTCTTTCATCGGAAAATGGCAATTCTTTTTGTTATTTTCATGTCCATCGGCTTAACAAACAGTGTTTTTCAAGTCTAGAATAGTCCCTAGGTCTAGGCTCGACTTGTTACGCTGTAGTCGGACTTCCATACAGCCTCTTGTTCCAGCCTCTTCAGACCCCTGAGACCCACGAGGCTTGCCATTTAAACAAATCTCATTTGTTGAATGCCCTTGATGAGATTTGCAGTGTTCTCAAAGGTCAGAACAATGCACAATCAACCAAAAGCTGAGCATGCAACGGAACATGAAAATTTAATCAAACAAAATGGTGGTCTTAGCTTAGCTAGGCCCAAGGAGCAATTTAGTGTGGCATCATCGAACACATGTCCTCGTCAAAAACGATACTCACCCAGATGTTTATATATCCCACATGGCAATTAGAAATGGCAAGGACTGTGAACCCTTCGTACAAGCATACTGCATAACTAAGTAGGTGATGCAACAATCATGACCATGAGCTTCGGCCATTCATTCCCACCATGCTGTGCAGTCTGGTTGCCTTTGCAAAAGATGGGCCCCCTTCGAATTGGAAATTTGGAGTATCCGTGCACCTTCCGACACCCTCAAAAGGACATTTTGGCAGCGCAAAACGCATCTTTGCCCACGGTGGGCCTAGTCCCATTTCCAGCGGATCGCGAATGAGATGATGTTGCCCCTTACCCCCACCCCCCGGCCCCCCCTCTGAACCAGATTTTGAAATCACTTGAACATTTCTGAGCTGTTATATGGAATGGACTACGCTTCATGGAGACTGTCTGCCGAGAACATTGCATTAATGATCACTTTCGTATGGCCATCACTCAAAAAAAACTTTTATCCTCTACTTATTAAGATTTCTTGTGGAGTAGACAGCATTTGCACTGCACAATTCTCTTAGGATTTCATTAACTATTCTTTCAGGAGAAAGTTGAGCCAAGCGTATTTAAGTCATTGGCTCAGGCGACCTGGGAAATATGCATGGAGGAAAACATCCGAAAGGTGACAGAGCCTTTCCCCTAGTTGGCTGAACGGAAAAGCAGAATTTTCTTACATTGGGGCGTGGATTTGGAATTCGCTTGGCTGTCTCTCATGTCCCCATTTTTTAGCGAGGTGACATGATTTAATATGATGATCAAGAGAAATGTTTATAGAAAGGTCATGTGCATGCATTTGCTTGGCGCTTTGCACCTGATTTCTAAGGCAAATCCGTATCTCTTTTGTTAGACACGCCAAGTACAAGCGAGCAAGCGCATCCATAGTCCGGCCAGAACATCGTCATGCAAGGGTCAGAGGCTGACCATAAGACATTTCCGGCTGACACAGAGGCTATCAGATTTATCAACGTCAGCTCTAGCTCAAAAATTCGAATTAAAGTCGCTCAAAGTCTTGAAACCCTTGGATTTGGAGAGCTTGTTTCGACCAAAGATGGTCATGAGAACACACAGGGCTCGAACCTTGAATCGAGAAGCCACGAGCCTGGGTCTAGGGGCAGCCAAAATCTCATAGTATGCCTGAGCGGCTCTTTACCAGCTGCTAATAAGCTACTTTCAGTGGTAGAGATTACCAAGCGCCACGTTATCAAGGCCACGAACCTTGCCAACACCAGGCGCCAAGTCAAGTCACCTTCTGAGGCGATCTTGAATTATAAAGACGCCACTACTGTAGAAGAAAGGTCAAATACTGCGCAAACTCTTGACGACATATTCAAGGTCGACCAAACACCAGTGCTGTACCAATACACTTGTATTGCGGCCGAGAGTCGAGCGCCTGAAGACACAGGCTTGCATTACGAGAGAGTCGAATCGAATCAACAACAGAAGCGAAAGCGAAAGCGGAAAACGGGTATTGAGACAAATAGTGCGCAGGTGACTTGTCGAGACACTGCAAATACAAGCATGCTTTCCACGATGGAGCCAGACAAACGATCGAAAATTAATTCAACAGCAGCGAGCAGTGAGGTCCAGGAATCTGACTCAAGTTCTTCTGGTTTCGAAGCCTTGGGCTTATCAAAAGAGAGAACAAAAAAGTCTCACGCAGACAGAGATGGTGTCAAGACGACAGTATATCTGTCAAGAAGCAGCATACCAGAATTTAAGAAAGCTTATGGCGAGCAAGCCGTGATATTAACCCTCAATGCCTAGAGAGTCGGAAACAGCATTGGAAACGACGATATACTTGTTGTCTGCTGGGAGGGCAAGGCTTTATCAAAAGCGTTCAAAAATGGCCATTTCATCAATCATGGCTGAATTCTGCCGGTCACTTTGTTGCAAGCAAACAGGGATAAAGTGTGGAACGAGCGGCAAGGTTGTGGTTGAAGGAATTGCCAAATGGTTGCCGGCCGCTACTTTCGGTGATGGACATGTCGAAGTTTCGTCATAGCTGAAACGGGAAGAAAATTATGAGCTTCAGCCTGCTCTAAAGTCTTCCAGACAGAAATGATGGAGCACAGGGATATCCATCAATGGTGGAGCGCAGTAAAAAATTCTAAAAACAGAAGGTATCGCGATGGTAAATACCTTATCTGGCAGAAAGTGGCCACTGATCATCGATGTACACAACATGGCATTTTTAATATTTAGCATCATCGTTTTCACGCATTCTTGGCTCAGTGGTAACGTCATCGCCTCAAACAGGCCAAAACAATGCCTGAACGAATTTCTCGCTTGCTTCCGGCCGATGTTCTTATATTGACTCTACCGCAGACCATCCGGGTGCTCAAATGATTCACTAGTAGTCTGTTTGAAAATGACGACACAAATTCCTTCTCAGATGCGCGCCGCGCGCATCATTGACTTTAACAAAGGTTACAAGGTCGAGGACGCACCTGTGCCCTCTGATCTCGGACCAAACGATGTGCTCGTGCAGATCAAAGCGGCTGGCTATTGCCATACGGACCTTCAGGTGATGCAGGGCGTCTATGAATCCGCCGGCGCCAAACCTGGGCTTATTGGCAGTCACGAGCCTGTTGGCGTCATTGTCAAGCTCGGCTCTGATGCTGGAAAGCAGAATCTCAAGATTGGTGACAGAGTTGGCAGCATCAACACATATGGGTACTGCGGCAAGTGCGACTCTTGCAAGCAAGGGTTCCAGGTGTGTGACAATGTGACGGGCATGCTTGGTTTGACTCTGGATGGTGGCTTCGCGCAATATATGAAGGCCGACGCGCGGGTCGTGTCAAAGGTTCCAGATGTCATTCCGTGGGCTGAGGCGGCACCTCTGTTCTGTGCTGGTGCAACGACATATGGAGCCATTATTCGTGCTGGCGTGACACCTGGCGAGTGGGTTGCCCATATCGGAATCGGAGGCCTGGGTCATCTCGGGATTCAGTACAGCAAGGCCATGGGTCAAAAGGTCATTGCAATTGACTCACGACAGGAAGGCCTCGACGTGGCAAATGATGTGCCCTCGCACCTCAAGCCTGACATGACACTGCTTGTTGACAGCGATAAGGCCAAAGATGAGGTCATTCAGAAGCTCAGCGGTTCCTTCTATGACAGTAATCCTGGTGTGGACAAAGTCATCATCAACGCCGAGGCACGCCCCCTAGTGCGCTTCGCACAGCAATTCCTGCGCAAAGGCGGTACACTTGTCGACGTGGGTTTACCCTCAGATGGTCCGCTGGAGGTCGATCCATTTGCCCTCAACTTCAAGGAGCAGACTGTGCGCGGAAGGCTTATCTGCACACCACCACAGTGCCAGGATATGATTAATCTACACGCCGAGCATAAGTGTCATGTGCACATTGAGAAGACGTATGGGGTGGAGCAAATGAACGAGCTGTTCGACCATTACCAGCGCAAGGATCTGAAGGGGCGTGTATGCATGGTATTTGACTGAAAGAAGTTTTAAACGACAAAGGGGAGTCACACTACGAGCGCGTAACGGAAGAAGATAGAGATATGGAGTCGCAAAAATAGATTTTCCCCTCTTCTATGACACAATAATATGCTTACAATACGAAGCATGCTTTGCACCTTCGGAGATGATGCCAGATGCTTGCAAGAGGAGATGTAACAGAAGGATGATTTTTCTTTTTTTTTCCCATGGGGGTTCGCAATAACAAATAGAGTACAAGGTCCAAGAACATGATGATCTACTTTACCATGATAGCAACATAAGTCGTGCAGGCCGTGAGAACGCCTTTTCCCAGATGCATTGAGATATTTTCCTCTCTTCCCCCCCCAGGCTGTGTCATTCCAATCGTTTATTCAAGCTGTGTGTGCCGAGTCTATGCCTTGTTTCCCGAAAGACTCCGTTGCCTCCGTACATCTCGCCGGCTTGTGCAGCAACACATGAGGCATATTTGTATCACAAAGGCAAAGATAGCGAAAGCCGATGCCACCCACATAAGAGCGTACATGGTCACGCCAATTTCTGCCTCAATGTTCACATTATCGTTGTCGCGAAACACATTGCGCATAATGATGAACATGACGGTACCAATGACGGTGGCGGCGACGACAACGACACCATTAAGAAATGTGACTATTGTCATGGCAAACGCAACCCAACGACTCGATACTGACAAGGGCATTAGGAATATGCCAACAAAGGAGAAGCAGGCGCCTGTCAAGAAGAGCGCAAACATCCACTCAGAGGCCGTCTTTATGATGCCGAGGATATTGGAAAGTTTCTGAGGAAGTTGTACTGCATGAAGTCAGTTGAGAAGTTCTGTCATGGATATAAGTGACTAAGTGCGCACTCACCTGATGATCCGGCAAGTAGTTCGTTGGCAATAATTGCGGCAGGGTCAAAATAGTACAGTGTGCTTGGCTTGGAGCAGTTGGTGACACCCTCGTCGTGATAGCCCTCGCAATAGTTCCACAGGCCAACCTGGTAAAAGTCATGTAGTCCCAGTGTGCGGGCAATACTATTAAGCAGGGCTGCCTGTGGGCCAATAGACGCAGGCACGACATTTGCTGTATCTAGTCGAATGAACCAGATGTTCCGTAATGCGGGAACGTTGTGTGTATTGCCGATTTCGACGACGATCAGGAATATGACTGTAATAAAAAGGCAGACGGCCGCAATGATACTCCAAGCTTTGCGGGTACGTGTTGCTCGCCTAACGTCTGGCCTTGCATAGTAGTTGATGTCGTCAGTAGGCTTCTCATCGTGGGATTCGCTGCGAGACGTGCGACGAAAGCCTGGCAGGCGAGCCATCGAAGACGGACTCAAGCCAGAAAGATGTGTTGAATAAGAAAAGGCGAGTGTAGAGAGAAAAAGTGTAGGCGAAGAAATGTGCGAGTGCTTGGATGATGAGCTTTCAGGTGGATGACGAAATAGAGCCTCAATGCACAAAGCTTAAACCGCCGTTTTCAGCAGGGGAGGGTCAAAGAAGAGCGAAGAGCGAGGTCGACTCCATTATGAGTTCAATGGGAAAGATTCGGCTAAGCGATCATGCCTAATTGCCGGCCCCAACCGTTGTTCTTTTCTTGTCGCCGTTGTCATCGTCGTCGTTGTCGTCGTCGTCGTCGTCGTTACGTTCACCCTGCCCGGAAGAGCCGGCAGCAATGGAAAAGAGGCAAAGCAGCAGTAGCATGACTACAGTGGCTTGCCGCGTCCACGCTGCGTCAGCCGCGCAATTGGCACTTAGCGTCCTGCTCTTGGGGTCTAGCCGGGCCCAAACAGGGGTTTTTTGCTGCGGCAACGCTGAAAAGGGCCTACAATGCCATCAGGATTTCATGTGTCTCGTGGAAGCCACAGCGCCTCAATGGCGTCGTGCACCAACGTCATCCCGCTCTTCTCGAAGCCTAGGTAGAGGCATGGCTTGGTTCTCCGCTCTTTGCATTGAATTTTCTTCCCCGCCTATATCATCTCTTTCTTTTTCTTTTTCGTACATGCGTTGCTAAGAAGCCGACATTGAGCCACTGCTTACACGGCGCATTGCCCCAGCCATGCGTGGCCGCCCATTGATTCTCGCCCCATTTCTAGGGTTACTAGCTCGCTCACAAACTTCCAACACAGCACAGGATCTTGGCACGTCGATCACCCTCACTGCTCAGGGCACCTATACGCCCACCTATGTTCCTCCTCCCAGTGGTTCCTACATATCTTACGGAGGACAATCGACCGTAGCATCAGCATCTTCATGCTCGGTATCGCCATATTCCAGTGCGTCTCAGAATGCAAGCCGATCTGATTCAGGCTCAACAACAAATACTTTACTGCTGCAGGGCTCTAAAACGCCAACATCTATACTCTCCAGCGGAACAGGCAGCAGCGTAGCAACCTCGACTACCACTAGCGGTTCAATACCGACGAATACACAGCCTTGCAATAATTATGTGGAATTCTGCAATCGGAAGTACATGAACGTCACCGAAGTTGCAGCGCACAATGCCCCCTTCATAACACCCAACAATGCTGCAAGGAATCAGGATGTCGGTATCTTGGGCCAACTCAATGATGGAATTCGCATGCTTACCAGCGAAACCCAACATGTCAATGACACCATCTACATGTGTCACACATCGTGCGACCTGCTCAATGCTGGCACGCTCGAGTCGCAACTGAGGACCATTCGACAGTGGGTCGCTGTTCATCCTTATGATGTGGTGACGATTTTACTTGTTAACACGGGCTACGTGGATGTGAATCTGTACACCACTCCAATTATGAACTCGGGCCTCATGCAATACTTGTATGAGCCGCCCAAGATTCCAATGCACCAAGACGATTGGCCCACTTATGGACAAATGATCTTATCGGGCAAACGCGTCGTCATGTTCATGGACTATCAAGCCAATCAGACGGCTGTACCATATATTCTCGACGAGTTCAGCCAAATGTGGGAAACTCCTTTCAGTCCGACGGACATCAATTTTCCCTGCTCCCAACAGCGACCACCTGGGCTCAACCAAGAGCAGCAAAACCTTGTGCCATACTTGGCGAACCATAATCTTAACGTTGGAATCAATTTTGGATCGACTGAGATCCTAATTCCCAATTTTGCCGCTCTGGAACTGGTAAATGCCAACAATGAGTCAACAGGCAGTCTTTTGACCATGGCTCAGGAATGCGACACGCAATGGGGACGACCCCCAGCATGGCTCCTGGTTGACTTCTACGATGTGGGTGAGGGAAGTGTGTTCGACGTAGCAGCGCAGATGAACAATGTCTCTTACAACCGGGATTGTTGCGGTGAGCGTGTAGGACTCACTGCGGACAGTAGAACCATACAACCCACACTATACCTGGCAGTTGCCGGTTTTATCGGGACAGTAATACTTTACCTCTAAGATAGCAATGTCTTACACGGAGCGGGTACCGTGAACTCGGAGTTGACTACCATGTATTATAAATGCTGGAAGGCAGGACACGCGTAACGATATGGGGCCGTTGAGCATCGGCGTATTTTGGGATAAGCGTAAATGCTGACATTGTTGGGCCACCCCCTGTGGACCCTGGCGGCCGGTGAATAACCCAGACTTATTTCACCAAATCCATCGATAAAGAAAAGGTCAACATATCATTATTCTAATGGTGTGAGCTGTTCTACTACATGTAAAAGATACTGTGATTCTCTGGACTTGAACAAATCTTCAATCGACAAGAGAACGTGAGCACTCAAGTACGACATGAAGAATGCCTCCATAAAACTCCTTGCGGTTAGGCTCATGCTGTCATCGACGCGTCTGCAATCATCTCGCGCACAGGCCAGACGGAAGAGGTCGACCAAATGAAATTGCAGATACGCCTCACGCACTACCTTGGCGATGACACGGCTGCCACCTCAAGGGCGCAAAGAAGCAAGCAGGGCCCAAATGACAGCCAAAACTCCGATAGAGAGAGGCTGTCAAACTGCGTGATCGACGACATTCTGCCAAGGCAAGCTCCGGCGACGAAGCCGCAACTTGAAGCTCGTGGTTGGCCCACTTTTGATGCGCGCCGGAGCCGTGCAGCATTCAGCAGTCCGACGAACGACAATCTTGCTGGGAGGCCAGGCGAAGTGTGGCTTGCGACCAAGCATCGTAACATGGGGCGTCGCGTGATACTCCCCCGCAGCCGGTGCTCCGACGGGGGGATCGCTCGGGGCCTGCAGAGCGTTGAGGCCGGCACCGGTAACTTTACTTCCCCACCATAGCTGAGACAAGCTGCAAGCACAGGCCGTCCAACTGAGTACTCACTGCGCTATTGATATGGGGGTTCGCGGCGCCAAGTAGACCGCCATTTCCCCTGTCACACCTGGAAAGCTGTTATTAGTGACGCTCTTTCACCCTTCTTCAGTCTATGAGCTGTAGGGATAAAGGCCGGGCTACATTCACCAAACTCGATAGCTACAAGTTACGATTGACTCGCGCATAGTTGTCTGCGCCGATATCTCTGGCTGACCTCAGCATCTCCTTTATATTGGCTTGTAAGGCCATACAAACCTCTTTTTGTTCCTTGACTGTTTCGAACTCATTCTCCTTGAACAACCGGCATCAATGTCTGCCGCTCGAAACGTCTCCACCAAAGCCCTTCGGCATGTTGCTGCCGTGGGTAAACCTCAGATTCGCAAGCTGCACATGACAGGTACAGACACGTATCCTGCCACTATGGCTGCGACCAGCAGAACTACAATGTCAAAGAGCGCATCTGCATCGCCAGAGGTGAGTTTGCTCATGTCCTTGTCCAGCCTGTCAATATAAACTGATTGAATCCACGGTTAGAGTTCCATCCCAGCAGTCACGCGCACATTCAACACGTCTCGCGCTCTGAAAGCGCCAAAGGACACGTCCACAATTGACTTTGCCTTTCTTCCCACCTTTCCAGTTCCTGCCGACCCTAACCTAGAGCCCGAGATGCGTATTCCCTTGCTTCATTCAACCTTTGACCCTGTACGCTCGGGTCCGATGGGAAGGCTCCCGGACGAGCCGATGCAAGTGCATCGGCCAATTATTGTCACAACATCAAGCGATACAACCCATATCAGCGCACCGAGCGCTATGGCAGAGGTTCATGATCATACAGGTATGCCCGAGCTACCCGAGGCTGCTATTGCTGTCACTCGCGCCGTCAAGGCCGAGACAGAGGCGGCCAAGGGGCTCGTGCAAGAGGTGTGGAACGGACTCATGGACGATGTCTTTGGTGCCAAGCAGCGTACCAGCCCTGCCTGAAAGTCAAACACTTAAAAGGCCTACGTGCGGAGCAAAGGAAATGATGTTTTGATATGTCTTTTGGAATAGTTGCTTTTAATCTCGCACTGTGTTGACCACAGTACAACCCGGGATTGTCACTTTCAGATTACGATCTGAGTTTCTACTATCTTTGAACTGAATTGGTCCTCTTGTCATCAATGGCCTTGAAGACAGTATAGATTTGATGATCCAAACAGTCGTGCGGTTTCGCTGCGGTCCCATTGCCACGTGCCCCGCGATTCTCACCAAGAACGAGGCAACGTCATCGTGAAGCCCCACTACAGCACTAGGGCAGCGGCAAGGAGAGCTGTTGAAGAGCTTATCAGAAAGCACAAATACCTTTTCGTATTAATCGCAATCTTGATCTTCTTCTTTTCTGCAGGTGTCTACACTGCTGAGAGGCTCGAAAAGGAGGTCAAACGTTGTGCCGGGAAACTACAGCCTCTTAGGCGCATTAGCCTATACGCGTTCCAGTCATGGACGCGCAGGTTGAACGACTTGTTGACAAAGCCTGGGGTAAGCCATCTCAGTGATTTGTGCCGACCAGCTCTTGACACTTTCATGCGCAGCACGCTACAAAGGCCTGGCGGGCTCTCAGCGACTCCTCATTGCTATTGCAGGCATTCCAGGGAGCGGTAATGCTACTCTCTTTCGTTCCCCTCTTCCTGTCGCTTCGCATGTCCAAAGACCAACGTGAGGCGCCTCCCGGCGTGTGCTAGGCAAGACAACACTTGCACGGCGCGTCGTGAAGCAACTCAATTCACGCTATGCCGATGCTCATCCTTCGGCCTCGCAAGGCTCTCCCGACCCCGTTGCGGCTTTGGTGCCCATGGATGGCTTCCATTTGACGCGGTCACAGCTGGCGGCCATGCCGGACCCCGAAGAGGCTTTTCGGCGTCGAGGCGCAGCATTCACGTTCGATCCTGCCGCATACTTGAAGCTAGTACAAGCTCTGCGCGCGCCTCTGACCCCCGAGAGCAGCACGGTGCGGGCGCCCAGTTTCGACCACGCAGTCAAGGATCCCGTTGACGACGATATTCCAATTCCCACGCGTGCGCGCATCGTCGTCTTCGAAGGCCTCTACGTGGCCATGGGCGGCGAGGACTGGGGCCGAGCTGCAGCGTTAATGGACGAGATATGGTTTGTGGACGTCGACGAGGCCCGAGCAAAGCAGCGCCTTATCGAAAGGCATGTTGCCAGCGGGATTGAGGCCGACACCGAGGCGGCCGCAAAGCGTGCCGAGGGTAATGATCTCGTCAATGGGCGAGAGATTATTGAGCGACTTGTTGACAGGGTCGATGAGCGAATACCGAGCATTGAAGATGGTGGATGGGCACCTGACGGTGAATGAGGCATCTGCTTCGTGTCTTAATTTACCAATCCACCTTACTTCACTCGAAAATCTCAAACAAGCAATGGTGAACTTCTACCAATTTGATGAAGAAAAGTGGTTGCAGGGGAGACAAGTAAATTCTTCGACTATCTATGATTGGAAGATTAGAGGAACCATCCCTGCAAAGAGCCCTTCCGCCTGATATCAAGCTCGACTAGCAATCCTTCTAGTTGAAGGGATTGGTGCGAGTACCCCACCAGGTCAATAGCGAGGCTAGACCGATAGTTTCAAGTACGTGCGAGGTTGCGGTGATAGCAACCATCTCCAGTGGGCGCCTTTCAGTCACAGCTTGTGTAATAAGCTTTGCATCAGTCAGTAAATGAAGGCTTTGGTTTTTGGAAATAGTGCTTACAGAAGGAGCAGAAGTAGCGAAGAAGACGAGGGTTCCAAGGTATACAGCTCCCTTTTGTGACAGCGTGCCAGTTGCGTTGATCAAGGCACCGGTTCCGTATGCTTGCAGAGCAGAGCCTGCAAGCGAAGAACCCCAGGCTGCGGCAGCTGAGGCGGCCTCCTTGGAGCGAGCAAATTCCTCCTTTGTGTTGGCAGACTGGGCGCGTTTGTACGCGTCACCGAACAAGGGGGTCATGACAGCCAGGGAGATGGCATGGTTGTAGACGGTACCCAGGGCAATGGCCGAGGGCTTAACCGGAGGAAGGTCTGAAGGGAACCGTTAGAGTTGGATTTGGTCATAAGAAGGTAATTTCAGAAGCAGGCAAAGAGAAACGTCAAGAATAGTTGCGGGAGAGAGTGCTCTGTTCGATGGTATGGATGGCCAGCAGGAATTGCGGGTATACTCACAGTGAAGAGTAGCCATTTTCTAATGTTTTTGAAAAGTCTGATGCGAAGACTCTTGATGAAACAGGGATTGCAATGGAGAATGAAGGCGAGACCGATGTCTTAAACTGCCGCAGCGAAATAAGAAGAGCAGGGTGGCTAACATGCACTTTCCTTGGCCAGCCGTCATGACGTAAGTACCTTTCATAGCTTTCCCCACACGTCAGTGACTGACTTCGGTGGCTGAAATGCTGTGCTCTACTTTGTCATATTTTCGCTGCCTTTGGTGTCTGGTGGAGAATTTTCGTAAGATTACATTAGTATTCACTGCTGAATATCATTTGCAAAAATCTCATTATCATATTTGGTTTGCCTCTGTTTGCTGCAGAGACATCGCAAACATTCCACGATGTGCAGGGGCGAGTCTGGACCAATGGACTAGGCCCGTGCGGCTCCTGCACGGGGCAACCAAGTGAAGCTACGGTACTACTGACATGATTAGCCTCTTGCAAGGGAGTAACAACTTAGGCAGAGCGCTAAATTCATTTTCGCTTCGCAGAAGACTGGAAAAGAAAGGCTCAGTTATGGAACTCGCAATATTTTGGTCGAGTCGCAAGAGACATGCTCAATGGATCGCAAACCGTTTAAACCCCTCACACTTCCCTGCTCGACCACCGAGTACGCTCATAAAGAATTTAGTTGCACAACAGTGCAAAGTGCGCCTGACACCAACACTCGTCCCATCTGTTGCCCTCATCAAGCTGCCGTTTATAATTTTTAAAGAAGACCTTTTCTTCAAATTCTAACGGTGGGATTGAGTGTTGCAGCGCGCCAAAGGTGGGCTTCAATTGAACCAGGCCATAATTGGCGTTGAATGTGACCTCTCAGCCTAAGCTTTCCCAGATTTGCATTCATTAGATGCGATTGGCAGAGATGGCGTAAGAATTGCTCAATCATTGCCTGAAATATCCTTCAAACCTGCACGTTTGACATTGGGGAATCCGAAGACATGCTCAGGACCAAGGTTGCCATGAAGCAGAATAAGTCGTTCTCTTTCCATCTCAAATCTACCCTAATTCTACAGAGAAAACAAACCGAGAACACGTCAAATGCCTGCTCTGCCTTGACCAGCAGGGTTGGCGCTGACACTCTCTTGCCTCTCTGCACCACCAGACTGTCGATCGCCCTTCTGGATATCTCGGCCACCCCTTGACAAGTAAGCACGGTCGGTTTCACCAAGCTGCTCGCCCTGAGGCGGCGTCCAGCTGCTGCTCTTCCACGGTTTGACGTGCATAATGTATGCAGTGTCAATTTCTTCGAGAGTGCGGCCTTGAGACTCGATCAAGAAGAAGTACACAACAAACACACCGGCGGCATTGCACGCAGCGAATACATATCCGTAGCGGTAGTCGATAGCGGCCGTGATGAAGGGTGTGAAAAACCCAATCAGGAAATTGAATGTCCAGTTTCCCGCTGTGGCAATGCCCATAGACTTGGATCGGTAACGCGACGGATACAATTCAGGCACAACAGACTGCAGATTCAGATTAGCAAAACTGATGAAGGAGACGATAAAGATAGTACTGACCCAAACAATAGGTCCCCAAGTTGTGGCATATGCCAGAATGAAGAGGCATGCGAACACAATCATTGCGACGCCTGCGGACTGATTTCCCGAGTTGGCAGTCACAATTGCGTTTCCTTGAGCATCGCGTGGATAGGACGGCTGCAAGCTGAAATGACCCACAGAGGCGAATACCATGAAGAAGATGAACATGAAAGTGCCGCCAGTCATCAGTGCCTTGCGTCGGCCGAAGTTTTCAACAACATAAAGCCCAATAAAAGTGCAACCAAAGTTGACAGCACCGAGAATGAGCGAAGTGACGAAGCTGTCCGCTAGGCCGATTGACTGGAAAATGCTGGTTCCAAAGTAGAAGAAGAAATTGGCACCAGTCAACTGCTGCAAGATCTGGAGTGTGATACCAAGCAGCGTGCGATATGCCATGCGAGGGCCTGTGAAGATCTCATACCAAGGGTGCTTGACGCCACCTGCGGTTTCTGCCTCGAATTTCTCCCGAATCTCGTCCATCTCAGTGACAACAAGGACGTGATTTTCCGACGTGCCATAAGACAAGGCCAGAGTCTTCCGCGCGGCATCGGTTTTTCCCTTACGATAATCCCAGCGCGGAGACTCGGGCATGAACATGATACCAATGGCAAAAATGACAGGGAAGATGAAGCCAATACCAACAGTAATACGCCACTGGGCTGCCGAAGGGGCCATATTGCTGTCTGTGATCTTGTGTGTTCCAAGGTTGATGCAATAGGCCAGGAATATGCCGAATGTGATGAAAAGCTGGTACATGCACACCAGAGCGCCGCGGATTTGCTTGGGCGCAGTTTCGCTTTGATACGTTGGCGTCATGACGGATAGACCGCCAACACCAAATCCAGCAACCAGTCTTCCGACGGCAATCTGATACCACTTGTCGGTGGTGACAATCTGCACAATTACTCCGACGATGAAGATGATGTTCCAAATGACAATGGCGATTCTGCGACCAGTTGCGTCTGCGAGAGGTCCTGCTAAGATAGAGCCAACCAGGGTGCCTATAGACAAGAGGCCAACGATTGTACCTTCGCGAGCGTTCGAAAAAGTACAAGTGCTAGGATTGTTTGGATCTTGACACACCCCAAACGCGAGTTTAAAGCTGTCCATTGCAACGAAGCCAGAAATTTGACCGGTATCAAAGCTTGCAAGCACATGTTAGCGCATGATAGCGCATACGAGAGACGAGACTTACCCGAAGATCAGACCTCCCAAACTAACGAGCAAGCCCATTACGAAAATCCGGACTCGAAGCATTGTGACAGGCGAGTTGTCCAGGCCGGGTTTCTCCAGGTGGGAACCATCACTACCACGATGATGCCCATTTTCGCTCGACGTTGATGGCGTGCCATTGCCATTGCCGCTCCGCTGGAAAATATTCTTCATCTCTGTTTAGATTTCTAGCTCGGCAAGACGCCTTTATGCGTCTGATAAAAGACGGTGCTGGCGTAGAATGCCGGAGGACAGGCAGGCCGCGGTGCAGAACCGAAGTCGACGCACTAAATGCGCATATGAAATGCCGCAAAACAAAATGTCAGATGTGGGGAAGGAAAAGGGCCCCCTTTTTATCTAGCATTACAGTGTCTGTCTGACGCGGGTTAACGAAGCTAGCATACATTCTCTATGTTGCGACTTCGACGTCTCGGGTCGACTTCTGCCGTCAGGTGGCCTGCGATGACGAACGTCTTCTCTCTTTCCTGGCGGCCCGTGCGGCTAGGACGAAAGCGAATCAACCACCGACTGGCCAGCCTGTCTGTCAGATGTACGGCTCGCACAGCCTGGTATTGTTGATTGTGAATCAGGTCCTCCAGTGAATTAGCACTGGTGCAGACTGCATCTCTGGACAAGGTGCAGCATGCCTTCAAGGCTTCCACAACTTCCTCAGCGCTGGGCAGTTTCGTTGAGTGCTTTGCATATGCGCTAACAGCCGCGATCGACGTAATTTGAAAACTTCTCGCGAGCTTCTAGCGCGTTTCGTGGCCCTGGCACTTTTTCCTGCTTGTCACTCTGTACCAGAAATGTAGTTGCTTCTTCAGACCACGCTACCCACTGACGTTGCACGACTGCCATGTACTCCGGAGTGGCACCGACGTCGCCCGGCGCTATGTCGAGTCGTTGCACATCAATCTATGCAGCCTACTTGGTGTACTGCAATGCAAGAAGAGTTGGAGATGCTTTGGATGGCGAATTCACTACTATTGCGGAGGCAGCAGCAGCACAAAACCTCGTTGGTGGGATTGCCTGTGAAAACAGACATGCCGTCATGAATCGCCACTTGAATTCGCCTAGTCTTCGTATGCACGTGAGCCAGCTTCACCATGCCATTCGGATCTGTCGGCGAAGGATTGAAAGTTGCCTTCTGCTCTGCCAAACCCCGTCTTGTGGAGTATGTGGGGGCCATTTGCGGCTCATGGCCCTCACTAGGAGTATCTGCATCGTTAACCCACTGAAGTACTTATCGGTCCGAAAAGAAAGTGCATAATCAGTGCTCAGCTTGTTGGGTTTCAATTCTGCTTGGGCATGCATAAGCACATCTATGCAGTCGACCTGACATGGCATCACGCGGCCACTGTTATCTCTTTGATTACGCACTGCACAATTGCTGACTCCTGAAGTAACTTGGTCAAGTCCTGGCCTATGTCAGTCTCCGCATGCACTGCTATTGCATCGTAGCCCGTTTTTCCCTTAGCTTCCAGCTGCCTCTCTGTAGAATCTGACTCCTCCGCCCGCGCCGCCAGCAGCGAATCCTTCGGCGCGGCTCTGCACACCTCTGCCACTCTTGAGCCACTCAACGCTCCATATGGCACGGGTACCTTCCTGCATCGTGGCTACACAGTCGCGGGTTTCGATTCGCCACACACGAATCTTACCGTCCCAATTAGCGGATGCAAGGTACTCGCCTGTAGATGGACTCCACGAGAGTCCCAATATCCATGCGCTTGCTGCAAGACCTGTACCCGACGCCAGGCTGGCCACCTGTTCGCCAGATATGACGCTGTATAAGGCAATAACGCGAGCATCCCCTGCAGCCGCCAACAGTGATGAAGCCGGAGAGAAGCGGACGGCCCGCACTGGAGATGCCAGACCTGGCAGGCTATGGAGTAGACGGCCGCTGGACAGTGAAAAGATATAGACTGCGCCGCTGGCGTGCCCACTGGCTACTACTTCGTCTTGATTCTCAACCGTTGCCATGTCAATGCATTGTCCGAAGCTGCCTTTGGTCTCCCATGTATGCACCTTTCGGCGCTCAGCTGGATTAGTCAAGTCCCAAACGGCGACGCGACCTGACTCAGTAGTGGCAGCCAGGTAGCGTGCATCAGCTGAAAGCGCTATTGCCCATACACCACCGTTCTGAGCATAGTCCTGGAGTGAACCGCCCTTTTCCTCGGCCCAGACATCATCGGCATCTGAAGGCGGACCAGTGGCTGGGTCAGCATTTACTAGAGTCTCATTTGCCCATATCTTAATTTCACCACCAAACCCGATTGATGCAGCGTGACTACCACTACGGGCTGTGACGATATGATGGCAACCCAGCGGGTGGACCTTTTCGAGCGTCTGCGTGAGTGGAAAATCCGATGAGCGCGTCGAGTTGACTTTTAATGAAGATGAACCTGAAGCTGACAGCAGGGACTTGGGACCAGTAGCGAGGCAGAACACGTCAGTCGGGTGGAGGTCATCAAGGGTATGTGCCGTCAGATATTGTTTTGACATGTCTTCTCGATGGTGATGGTGATTGGCCCAAGGCTTTAGGCTTGTTGTTGAGGCTCCTCCGTCAATCCTCTGCGCCGGGAAGTCATGCAAGCGCTTGATTTATGATGAGTTTAATGAGAAGAAAGAATGAAAAACTGTGGTGTTGATATCATGTCAGCATTCATGGCCATATCCTGTCTGATCGCGCTTCGAGGGCCAGCCACACTGTGATACAGGGAATAACTTTTGTGAGGTCGTTCCATTATCTAGAAAGAATGCCAATGAGACAGTCTGATGCTTAATGCCTGATTCAAGAGATGGCTAAACGAGTTATCTTTCATGAGGTGCTGTTCCAAATCTGAACATACATCTGCTGAGGATATTCATTATTTGCGCCAGGCTTACTTGCCCATGGAGGCCGACCGGAAGTGGATGAAGAAAGTATCTTGGAAAGAATGCAAATCAATGCATTCAAGTCTGAGAAACAAGGACGCGCAATTCGCAAGGCAAGTAGATTGCCATTCTTGCTACAAGCACCACAAGGTGTCTGTACACCCAAACGACGGAACAGTTGGAGGATGAGAAGAGGGAAATTTACCTTGATGGGAATCTATTTTGAAAGAGTCCTGGCCGCAGTCTTCAAGCATGAATAACGCTTGTCCTTAAAGCACGCTTTCATCTACTCTCGTCCTCGATGATAGTTTAATCTATTCTATTGAAATTGGCAGTGTCCTGGCCTGGCGATCTGATTCCGCATCTGCCCATCCCACATAACTTCGTCATTGGTATTCTAGAAGAAAGTACTTTGATGTCGATAGCCCTGACAAGGAGGTTATAGGCACACTCCCAGAATATTCTGTGCAATAGAGAACAAACATGCCCGAACCGTTTCAGAATTCTTATCACAGACGTGCCGTGGCGCCTGAGGCGACCAAGCCTTGCTTTATATGCTTCAAGCCAACTACAACGGTGCTCATCACACCATGCAGCAAAGACTTCTTCTACACATGCCCAGGCCATTTGCTAGATCGGGGTTTCGCCATCCCCGAGGGTACTACAGGTGTCGACATGGTTAAGAAGGCCCAAGAAGATGCCGAGACAAAGCGTAAAGAAGAACTGGACAAAGAAATCGAGAAGGTGAAGCAAGAGTACGAAGAGCGCAGGAGACGACGCAAAGAAAAGGGAAAAACCAAAGACGATAAAAGTGATAAAACAAGTAAAGAGGACGAGGATGCTAAAGAGACCAAAGAGCGCGACGACAAAATCAAAAAGCTTGAAGAGAGTGTCGATGGGAAGAAGGAAGACGACCAAAGCAAAGCAGCCAAGACAACAGCATCCGCAGAAGCTGAGGGTCCGAGAATCTTTAGTCTTCATAAAAGCATATATCAGATGCGTACAAATCGAGTACGTCAAGCGCAAATCGCAAAACGAGATCGTGAAGCCGTCCAGCGTCTGGGCGGCTTTCCAGTGGTGCCAAGCAACACTCCAGGATAATCAGCACATTCAATGGTTGTCTTAGTTTACGCGTCAAAGCACTTTCACAAACATGCATATAACGGAGAGTGAGCGAAACAATCTTCCCTGTATAGATCTAGCCTGACAGAGCTACTAGTACATTGGAGTATGCGATAGAAGATCAGACTTCTCCAAAAACATCTAGAGGCGATGAGCACATTAGGTGATTGCATGTTTCAACCATCCTGATTTGAGCAGGCCGGTTTCTGCTCCTGTCAAGGCCGAGATAGGCATGAGCCCTCAAAGTTTATCCATTTTTCAGGGAGCCTTCCTCAATGATTGTGTCATCCGGCGCTTTT
The DNA here is from genome assembly GCA_027563825.1 of Erythroxylum mucronatum. Taxonomy (NCBI): domain Eukaryota; kingdom Viridiplantae; phylum Streptophyta; class Magnoliopsida; order Malpighiales; family Erythroxylaceae; genus Erythroxylum; species Erythroxylum mucronatum. The sequence goes on along the minus strand of JAOSBP010018595.1, from coordinate 91,616 downwards.
CGTCCTGCTGGGGACATGGGACTTGGACTGTTTGCCGTTGGGCTCATGATGCCGGAGCGTATGGGTACAGGCGAGCTGACACCTGCAGCACTACTCCTACGCGATTGCCTGGGAGTTCCGCCGGATGTAGAGCCTTGCTCAGCTTCTCTCTCAAGAAAGTCACTCCATAATTCAGCGAGACTCTCCTTACCAACTGGACTCTCGAGGGAGCCATGCTGCGGGCTTGAAATAGGAGGAGATAAAGGCCCACTACTCGATAGAGGGTTGAGAGAGGCCGTAGACGAGACACGGCGGAAAGGCGTGCTCAGAGGAACGCGTAAATTTGTTGACGTTGAAGCGCCAGGTCTTGCAAGACCAGCCGATTCCTTCTGTTCTACCAAAAACGCTTAGCTTGGACGCTGAGAAAAAGAAGAGTGGTAACTCACCATCGGTCCAGCCTAGCAGCGCTGCAATGAGTTGAAGTATCTGAAACTTCTTGGGATCTGTTCGTTCGAGCGCCAGAAAGTGCAAGAAGTGATTTGTGACCAACTGACGATCGACGTTGTCTTCCGGCTTGCCTCGCTTGAGGAATCGTAGAGCTTTCGTCAGATGGTCGTTCAGTATGACAGCCTCGTGACGCAGCTTGCCAATTAGCAGATTTTTCTCCTTGACCTCCTTTTCAAACGGCGAGGTACGTGCAAGTTCCTGTTTGACCGTGTGTAATTCTTCTTGTGCCAAAGACGAGGACTGCTCTGCTACCTTCAGTGCGCGGCGCAACTCCTCAATCTGGGTTTCTGAGCTTTCGACAAGCTCTCGCCGTTCTTGTTTTCGTGCTGCGTTCTCTGGTCAGTATCAAATTTGTGTTGTTGGGATGGGTACCAGCTCACCCGTATGTACTTCCTCAAGCGCTCGTTGGAGTCCATCGACAGTGGCGGACTGATCATCGCGCTCTGAAACAGCACGACCGTAGGCCTCTTGTTGGCTGGAAAGCTGTTCTTCGAGTTCGGAGACTCGATCACTCAGACCTTCTCGAAGAGAACGCTCTTCCGTGGCCAGCACTTCCCAGTCTTGCATGGCTTGCTTTGCAGACTCAAACTCTTCTCGAACCTGAGCCTCGCGCTGGAAGATTTCGTCCCTCTCCTTGGCCCAATTCTGCTGCGACAAGTTCGTTCGACCACGCAGATCAGATATTTCCCTCTCTTGGTCGTTTTTCTGTGACGTGAGCTGTGCTATTTGCGTCTGAAGCTCTGCCTGTTCTTCTCTAGCCGTCTTATTCTCTTCCTCAAGCGTTTCAATCTGCTCTCGGCACTGGGAGAGTTCGGCCTTGTCGCTATTAGCATCGCGAATTTTCAAGTCAAGCAGGAACTGCTTAGGCTTACAGCATCCGATTTCAACCGTTCTCCCAGTTGTGTCTTGATGGTGTTGACTTGGCCCAGAAGCTTGTTATAACGATTCTCCGCATGTTCTTTGCCCGTCTGCGTCTCTTCTAGCTGCCTCTTGGTTTGTGATATGTCTTCTTGATGCTTCTGCTGTATGTTTTCCAATTCTTTACGTAGCTCTGTGACCTGAGCACGAAGTTGATCCCTTTCCTTCGCTGCCGCATCTAGACGTGCAGCAGCTGCAGAAGAGCTCGCTTCTGTGCCATTGGCGTACAACTCCTCTACAGCTGCTGAACTTGTGTGTTTTTCATCGCCGGCTTCAGCTTCATTGCCCGCAGAGGCATCGCTATCGTTCCCATCATCATCATCATCATCATGATGTGTTTCAGTGGTACCATTTGCTTGCCCGTCTTCTTCAGTAGATTTTGGTGCTACGGCTCCTTTGGACTTCTTCTTCTTGTTCTTTTTGGACTTGGCTATCACAATTCTAGTCAGTCAAGCATTTTCTCGCAACATGGTCCTGCTCGCGACTCGAAAGTGCAAGGTGTCTCCACATTCTGTCGGATGGACTCACCCTGTGCCTGCACCGGATCTGCTTGGCTTGCCCTTGCTGCCATTATTCCAATGGTACTTCAGACAAGCAGCTCATTGATGTCCTCGGTAATGGAGGAATTGAGTCGGGCGGATCTGAGCAATTGGCTTCATTCGCGAAATGTGGTTACGTTGCGCTAGAGAGTGCTGGGAATTACAAGCCACAGTCGGAGAGGAGGCGGAGTGGCGGTGCGCGGCTCGCGCCCTTTTTCCCTGGCTGCACACCATTTCTCTTTTCTATTTCTTTCAAGTTGATATCGATCTCTGTAAGTGTGCATCTTCAGCTCGGATGAGAAACGGCTTACTGACAGACGCGTCATCTAGATACCCTTGACGTGTCTTTCTATGCGTAGACATCTCACATTCTCCCGAGACCGAGACTTGAAAATGCCGTTCTAATACTGGTCATTGAGCGCTTCAACGCATTGATAACATCAGTTTCGCTTTTGGCAGACACATGTCTTCTCTACTCAATCATTCATTTGAGCCCATATTTGATACACAATGAACACACCCTCAAACCAAGTCTTCAAGGCTCTTCTCAGAGTCCTTTTTGATCAGCTCCAGCATGCCCTGGAGGAGATTTCAGTCAATACTTTTCGTATGTTCTCGTAGACAAACGTACCTCTGGCATCACAGGTGATCCATCCGAGTGCTTGATGTAACGGAAGGGCATCTCCGTGCTCTCATGCTCGTTAAACTTTAGCTCTGGATAGTCAACGTATTGAATGCTTTCCAGCGGCACTTTTGCTTCAGTATCAGCACGTCGTGCGGATCAATTGGACTGCCTTCTACTTGCCTCTGTCATTGGTAACGAGCCTTGTAACCCGCACTGCAGTATCTGTTGTCATCTGCACGGGTCCCAGTCTGCGCCCTTGGAAGCCCTTCTTGCGCAGCTCCGAGGTCCTGTCTGGCGGTGGCGTGTGAGAATTATTTCAAATGATGGTAGCGCATGTGAAAAGTACCTCTAGGAGGATCGTCTCCTAAAGCAACAGCATTAGTCCGAGAGTGCGCAGCACATGCACATGAGAGCGACTACCAAGTATCCCCCCAAAGAGAAAAACGTCGAATTCATCGCCGTCGGCAGGACTGAGCTCCTTGGCTGCTGCTGGGTCAAGCAAACAAACTCTGTCTTTGCAATGCGCGTAAAGTTCTTCTACACCCTTTTGCTCAGTGCGGAAGCCAGGAGTCTGCTGGACATGCTGGGGCACTGCAAGCTCTGCAGGCACAGACGAGAGCAGGAATGCTGCTCCTGCATCTGTGCATTCTTGCGCCACTGTTTTGTACTCGAGTGCCGACCACTTCCCCAGCTCAGGATCGAGATGCTCAACAATATACGTCTTCTGCATTGTGCATTCAAAACGTCAGCTTTTGGCGGGGAAAAGACTGCCCAAGACCAATGAAGGGAAGACGGCAAGCCACCCGAGCTTATGGGTCGCTGACTGCAGGTTCGAAGGGGGGTTTCTTCAGGTAGAAATTGGTGGAACCGTTGCCAGACTTCTTATTCCTGGACACGCGATACTGAAAGCTGGCAACCTGTAGAATGCCAGGCGTGATCGGCGTACTTGTTCTAGCGTCGAGGACCGTGGGTTGGCACCGAATAGAGGAGGCTTTTCTCGTCTGTAATCCCTCCGGCTGTCGATTCAGAGTGCATATGTGCGTGCATGCCACTGGTGGACCGGCTGGACCGCCGCGGATTGTGGATTGGTGCCCGTCGCAAGCTGCCGGCGTGCGTCGTGCATCATGTGGCCAGCAGGGAAAAAGGCCGCTCGCAAATCACTCCCATATCGCCAATAAACTCCTTGCAGCAACTCTCACTTTCTCTTTCTGCTCAGAATCGTTCAATTTGCTCCCATTGTTGCTTCATCGTCCCCACAAAGCAGCAACCGGCCAAGAAGGACTGCCGTTACGTCATCTCTTGTTCCCAACGTTCGACCACGCTCTCCGCTCTGCTTTGTCAAGTCATTGTGGTACGTACCCAACTCGAAGACCTTTGCGCGTGCAGTTTGCACTGACGAATCACTACAAGCCGCTGTGACTTCATTCATCGACTTTCAATCTGATACGCGTCAGTCTCGGGCCCCTTGCTGACCCGAAGCTCGTGCCATCTTCAAGCTCCAACATCGTAGCATCGAATCACTCCTGCGACACCTCTGTTTCCAGTATCGTACCGTCTACTGGTGTGCCTCCGCTTCCTCCGTCAGTCGCAGGCATTGCGATCCGCGGGCTTTGGCGAGACTGATCCACAGAGTGCGCCTTCGCCCAGGGGTTTCTGTTCACGTTTCCGTCCAAGACTCAACTTCGCAAGCCACAATTATGAATCCCCACCAGAAGAACAAGGTTGACATTAGCGTATGTCTGGGATTGATGACCCGAAATATACCGCCAGCTACTGACACAAAAATCCAGTCGTTGAGCCCTGACGAGCAGCGCCTCTTCCGCCTGTATGGCAAGTTACCAAACACCAAGGATCTACTTCAGAACAAGCTCAAGGTATTTCAACGTGAATGCGTCGGCCAACGGAAGTCGCTAATCATTGACCAAAGGAGCGCAAATACTTTGATTCGGGAGACTATGCTCTCTCCAAAGCTGGCAAAGCTTCAGATGTTGGCGTGACCCAAATTGGTCGTGAGCATCCAAATCCTGAATCCATCCCGCATCTCTCATCCTCGCCTCACGATCCAAATGGGAATGGGAATGGTCAACACCGGGGAAGCATCTCCGGCGGCCCTAGCCTGCCTGCTCCAGGGAACTCATCCAATGGCTCCAGTGGCAGTCCCGTCAAAGAAAGCAGCTACCTTGCCCGGGAGACAAGCGCCGACGATATTGAAGAGGAAAGCAGCAGCAAAGGTGCATCAGACCTACTTGGGAGTGTCAGTCCACCACCCCAACGCGAGGGCGTTCCCATTCGTGGCAACAACTAGTAGCGCGTTCGAGGAATTGTCTACTGTGGAGCTTTGCGGCAGGCTTTGCTTGCGAGATATTTTCTCCGGGAGGCGCTCTGGCTAGGAAGAAAAACAATGTGACTTAACAGCCTGATTCCAAGGAGTCTGGCAAGCGAGAGGAGAGACTACCAAAGGCAATTTGTCAAGGCAGTTTGGCGTTTGGCAAGCACGTCTCTGAGATATTGGCAGCTACGAGGCTGGGAACTCGTGTATCTCCAGAGATACTAGTGTACTGTAACAGGCGATTCAGCCTCTTTTTTCGATTCGAAATCGCGAAGGGAACAAGGCCAATTCATGCGGCTAGGCCTGCCTACCACCCATTCATGCCCTTTATGGAGTTGATGCCTTTGCAGAGATAGGCGTCTGTGTATGCCCAAGTGATAATGAAGTAGCAGAAAAGAAATGTGTATGCATGTGAGATGGGACCGATGGTACTATGTAGCATGAGTAGGCTGCTACATCTATACCTTGAGAAACTTCTGTATCTACAAATTTTACATGTTTCTGCTTCGTCTTGTCGCGATGAAATCAAAGTCTATTGCTGTCTTTCGTATGAGACGCACAAGCCGTACCACTAAACCAATATTCGGAGGAATCAGCAAAGTCATCGCTCGAAGACCCAGTCTTCAACCTCCTTGTACGCCTTCTCTAAATCGTCGTTCACTACGATTCGGTCGAAGCGGCCCTTCTCACGGCCAAACGCCAGTTCTGCCTCGGCCTTGGCCAGACGCTTCTCGATGGCCTCAGGTTTGTCGGTTCCACGACCGCGTAACCGCTTCTCTAATACCTCAAGGCTCGGGGGGCTTAGGAACAGGTAACGAGCGGTGCGCGCAAACGACGGATGTTCCTGGATCTGGCGCACACCCTCCATCTCAATGTCGAGGACGGCGATCTTGCCTGACTTTGTGATTTTGTCGATGGCGGCCACAGAGGTGCCGTAGCGGTTGTCACCAAATTGGGCATGCTCAATGAAGCCATTGGCCTCAATCAGCGCGACAAAATTGTCGGGTGTCGTAAAGTGGTACTCGACACCATCTTGCTCGCTACCACGTGGGCCGCGCGTGGTGTGTGAGACGGAGAACTCAAAAGTATTTGGATGTGCGGCAAAGAGGCGCGTAAGTATCGTCGATTTGCCGGAGCCTGAGGGGCCACAAATGACAATGGGCCTGATCTTGCTTGTTCCTGAAACTATTAGAACGGCCTATACTTCCAATTGCCCAGACTGTACAAACCGTCTGTAGCCATGGTCGCGAGACGAGCTTGGACTTGCAGTAATTGTTTCCTGTTCAGCGTGCGTATAAAGCTGGCAGGAGTAGATGAGAATAATTGAAAACAAATGGGTTTTAACTTTGAACGCATGAGAAGACGTGGGGGTGGGGCGTGTAAGTCAATTGGCGAAGGGAGGCTCAAGAAAAGTGCGCAGCTAGTCATTGCCAGGGTCCCACATCCCCTTTTCTATCCTCTCTGCGTTCTTTACCAGCGGAGATGGAATGGATTCTGACCCAAATAAAATTTTTCCATTGACCATTCATGGCCTCTGCGAGAAAGCCTTTTGTCAAAAAATCTGAATTTTAGTCTTCTGGCCGATGCTCTGTGTTCAGGTCAGCCGACGTGAGTATACTCAAATCGTCATGATACATCTTCATTGGAGGCATCAATGCTTTTTTGTCACCATGTAGCCCTACGGCATTACCTAACATTAGAACAGTCGCCATTAACTTGGCTGGGAAACTCATGACGAGTCATTGCTACGTCTAGGAAAGTGTCAATACGTGAGTGACGGCACCTGTTGAGTTAAGAAATCAAACACTTGGGATTGTCATCAAAGAACTTCAATTCAAGGTTACATATGTCTCAAGAACAGCATCTCTCGCCACAAGCTGGCCTTATCAGACCAAATATAGCAGACTCAGAATGAGATGATTGGCGGTGAGAGTGATTCTTAACACTATGCGAACTTCTGCTGTACTTAATGCTGTGACTTTGTTTGAGGCGTTTCTTCAATTGGGGTCTTTTCACGTTTCAAGTGCCGCTAAAACAACGAGCTCAGATAGTTTTTGGATACAATAGTTAAGCCTTGTTCGACGGAAGTCAGACCCCGTAGCTCAGCTCTTGCAGTAAACGTCCTATTCAGCTGGCCAGCATTTCCACACGCAGGCACTCTTGCTGCTGCTATTACTATTAACCAGGCTGTAGCAGCATCAGATCACAAGCTCCCGGCAGAGGCAAGGACTGGTGAAGAATTGGTAGAGGAGAAAATGATGGATAAACGAGGGCCCTCGGATGATACCGGTGAGATTCCTCATCGGTCTTGCAAGCCCTGCACAGGCTCAGAGCATTCGTAAGGTAAACCCATCAGCCTGCTTAAGCAGGACGACGAGGACGACCTGCGAGTTGTTAAACATCTTGTTCGAGACAGGGTGGCTGAAGCCGAGGAGACATCTGTTGAGGTGTTGAAGTTGAACAAAGAACGACTGCAGACTGAAGAGTGCTGGATAGCTGATACACCAAGCTGAGCTACAATGCACGTCACAAGTCTTTCATGCGATTGAATATCATCAGTAGCCTACTTTGCCTACATGATAGCCCAAACCCCGCAGGCGATCGCAGCTCTTGGTTGGATATGTTCTGGCTGCCTCGTATTTATCCTCATCCACAAAGAACCAGCCCCTTGCATCATCAAACATGCGTTGCTGACGCCGCCGCTCCTGGTTGCAGCCGATGTCGAGATTGGTGACCAGCTTTTTCTCGGCGGATTGATCTAGCAAGTGCCAGTCTTTGGTCTTGTAGTCTGTCACGTCTGTCGGATTGACGTAATATGGGATTTTCAAGTTTTTGCTTTCTCGCATCTGTGTGAGCGGCGGGACCGGTACATCTACGCTGATAACGGGAAGTTTTGGCGCAGATTGTGAGTATGAGTCGGAGGAGAAGAGAGAAGATAAGAGGGGTATGATGAAGAGAATAAGTAGTGGTAGAAGGTTCTGCAGGGCCTGGCCAGCTGTTGGCTGATCTGCACGAGTATTTGTGGCATCTGCTGGTCTTCTTCGTGGCCCACCGCCACCAAATTGATGCACCCGTATGCCTGGACCACCGCCCATGTTGAAAAATATTCCCGGTGAATTTCCAAATGGACCGCCACCTGTTTACGCTCATCAGTCTTGTCGCTATGATCTCTGAAATGCTGGCACTTCACTCACCAAATGGGCCTCCCCCAAAGCCTCCCATGCCTCCGCCAAAGAATTGTCGAAATATCTCTTCAGGATTTATCTCTTCTTCAAACATGGCTCCACCGCGTCCACCACCTGCCGGCCGAGCGAAACCAGCGAATGGATTTGACGCGGCGCGTGCACTACCTCCGCCAAACCTCGAGTCTGGATCGCCGCCGGTAACGTCGTACTGTTTCTTCTTGTCCGGATCACTCAATATCTGGAAAGCTCTACTGACCATCTTGAAGGCCTCGTCGGCACCATCGTAACCATTCTTATCCGGATGAGTGAGCAAAGATAGTTTTCGGTATGCCTTTTTAATGCCCGCATCAGTCACTGTGGTCTTCTCGCTCTCCAAGCCAAGGATGTCATAGAAAGCGGTGGCATTACACCTGCGAACACGTATGACGGCAGCCTTCTGCTCAACTGTGAATGCGCGGGTGGAACTGCCGTCGTGATGTGATCGATTCTGGGCTGTACCGTTGGCTGACTTGGCGTCGGATCCAGATGCTTTTGCTGACATTGTGACGTCTGAATTGTCAACACCTCATCTGCCCGAAGTTGAAATCCAGTACTTTATTTCGAGGGTGGAAATCGAGGTGGATTATCTACCTCGCCGAGCGAAGGCCCAACGGATGTGCGGTCGCTTTATGCTGCTTGCTCAGCCTAGCTGCATCATTAGACCCAGTCCTCTCAAACTATACAAACACCTGGGGGAAAGAAGGCAGGTTAGCAGCGTTCCTCAAAACGTAGTTGCCTGGATTTGTTAATCTGGCCGCATCTTTACCTATCCCGCGGTTGTCGCGCGGTACTTGGCGATTCCGCTCCGCCCAGCTCTTCCATCGCGCCAGACGTCATGGGTAATGCAAAGCTGTTAGAACCTCACAAAAGGCAAGGCTGCGCGCGCTGAGAGAGAGGCAGCGTAAAATGGCCAAGGATCCTATCACAGGCAACGATGTTAAAGATGAAGCAAAGGATGTCAAGCAGGGTGTTCTGCAGCAGGCACGAGCATGGGGAAGTACGTTTGAGCATAGAGCCGTTCTGGTAATTGCATGTCTAACAGTTCAAACAGATTCTTCTCTAGCTCCGGGATTGCTCGCTACACTCATTTTCCCACAGCATGCAAGGCCTTTGCAGCCGCTGCCAATGCTGTTCCCACCTGTGCTCCTTTTCTCGTCGTATCTGAACCTGAATGGCTACCGCACCGACGCGGCCGGCATCTCAGCCGCCTGGAGTGGATTGTACCTACTACTAGCATCGCGACGAAGACACCGAGTCATGCAAAAATTTGGAACTCGTGGTATACTGAGGGGTGCTACAATGGGACTGGCAGCGGTCAACTTGGTCAGCGGAGGACTCGCGTGGTCTCTGGGTAAATCTGGCAGAGATGACAACTGGATTGGAAAGGACCAGGGTGAGAAATGAGATTCTGTATTCACTACTGGGCCTGTATTATACTATAAAGGTGGGCAGGTCTATCTCAACCAGGAGAGCCAAGCCATTGTGTCAAGGCCAGGAGGCCAGCAAGTGGACAAAGAAAGGGTATAAAAGTGACATTGGAAGTATCTTGTGTTTCCAAGGCATTCATGGACATTTAATTAGTTCGCTCCATGGGAGCAACAGTTGTCTATTGACTACCGCTCTACTGAAGTAATGTTATCTGGCCTAACCTCTTCACTGGCTTGCGCACTGCATCGCCGTTCCCAATCATTTTTGAACCCAAACTCCAAGAAATAGCCGATTACAAGATATTCATAGCACGACCAGGAATGATACATGGCGAGGAATGCTGCCTTGGTTGCTCGTTGAATTTTCCCTTTCCAGTGGTCTGCGGTAACCTGAGAGGTGTCTGTGCACTAATCTAGCCGCGCAATCGTGAATTCGGAATCAGCGAGGAGATTGGGGAGTCCGATATTGGCTCGTTTTGCGCGTCGATGAGGTGGGTTTGCAGTGCCATTATTTGCATGGCGCGCTCGTCAAAGCGATCAATGAACAATTCGTCCAGCGCGCGAGCTTTCAGGCCAGCATACTGGCGATACTCTTGCAGAATACGAGCCCTGTCCCATCCACAAATTTTGCGATAGCATGCGACTAGACAACCGGTGCGATGCTTGCCTTTGTTGCAGTGGACAAGGATGGGGTATTTGCTACGATCCAAAAGGTGTCTCAATGCCTCAATGACAGGAGCATGCGGATGAGGATTGAAGGGATCTTTGTTCGCCTCAATGGGGATGCGGATGTGCTCAATGTCGAGCTCTCTGATGAAGTCAACCTGCTCACTCGTGTAGACCTCTGGGACGAGGGTGATGATCGTCTTGATGCGTTTCTCCGCCAGAAAAGTTAAGTTCTCAGTCTTGGGGAAGCTGGACCGGTACAGGCCATGGCGGACCTCGCCGAAATTCTTGGGAGCAACTGGAGCCCACAGATTTCGAATCCGCTCGTAGGCGGAAAGACTTGTCGCAAGCAGGGTTGTACTTGGCCCGTACAAAAGCTGCTCTATGCCAACGTCACCGTTGTCGAGGTGAGTGCTGTTGCGGGACCCAGAGCTTGTGGATGCTCGGGAGCGTGAGCTGGCGTCCTCGGGGTCCGATGATGAGACATCCATGCCGATGTCTTGCGCAGATACAAGAGTTCTGGCCAGGCTGGGTAGCGGATACATGTTGTCCTCCGGCTCTTGTATCACAGGTGGTTGTGAGGCCGAGGTTCGCATTCCGATCTTTGAAGTGCGGAGTGATGTTGGTCTGTACTGGAACAGAAGCTCCACAGAAGTCAACGGACACGCTGAAAGGAATGCACCAAGGAGAGCAGATGAAATGTAGAGATGATGAGAAAGGGTTTGGGAGCACAACGTGAGGCTGCGGCACGCTCGTCAGATCAGAGTCATTATTGCGTCGTATGCAGTATGCCTCACACCTTGTTGCGTATCGACGTCAGAAAGCTAAAGCAGACTGCGAGCGCAGACAAGAGCTCGTTGACGTGACGGCATGATGAAGGACAGGCTGTGGAGAGGGCTCAGGTGCGAAGTCGACTGCACGTATTGAACCTGTTGCAGCAAAGAGGTGGACGGCAGCCAGTGCAGCTCGGGCAGGGCGAAGAAAGTCCAGATGAGCCAGGTGCGACTGGTTTTGCGTTTCAGAACCAAGCAAATCCGCGCATAAACGTGTAGTTGACCAAGCAAGTCTGAAATGACACAAAGCAGGTAAAGATCAGACTGCAGAGGCAAAAAAACGCGTATGCCCTTTGGAGGAGTAATCCCTGTCGGTATACAAAGAAAGAGAGCGCGCGCGTGAAAAGGAAGGAGCCAGGAATTTTTTTAGTTTTGGAGGGTCTCGGCTAGGGTACTAGGAGCAATTTGAGCCAGGGCATCAGCGTGTACCAGATGCAGCAGGATTGCGTCTGCCATGAATTAAAGCCGAGTGTACCGACCAGGCTACGGCAAAGATCCTTTGAAACTAAGCGCAATTTATTGCACTTGGGGCGACGGACCATGAACCATGACGACGACCCACGAACCAAGCACCTTTTGCGATGCGAAAATGTCATAAAGGGACAGAGACCGTGGGCCATACCAAAGCACGATGGCTCCTCATTGCACTGATTACCGGCGCATGAATGTCAGTAAATCATCGGCGCTCTTGGTGCCTATGGTTAAAACAAAAGGCAGGTGAAGCGTGGACCATAAGAAAGAGGCCGAGTCGTGTGACTCCTGTGTGGCCCCACCAAGAGAGCGGCGACGGCGGCGGTGGCGCTTATGGCCTTGGTGTGAAATGGTCCCTACTCGTCTTCTGCGAGACTAAGCCCTTGCCTGCTCAGTTGGCCTGCAATTCGTTGAAACGGGCGCCAGGGTCTGCGACTAGATCTGCATCTGCACGACTCTGTTACGATCGTGTGAGAGTTCAGTGCTCTTCGACACCGAATCCCTTACAGGCTTTCTTTGCCCGGCCTCTTGCCTGGAGGCAGTCGTATGCCTAGGCTACTGGAGTTGCTGATGCCAGCCTCGTCAACGCGCGTCTTGGTGAGGCTGATGCCCGGGACGACCCAATCCCCGCAACTGCACTGCATGCCTTGCCAGGCATACTTGCCTACATTGGTGCTGCATTTGGGACATTCGAGGCGGCCCTCCAGTTTCTTCTGGTCTAATTCTGACCTCATCCAGGACAGAGGCTCTATAAAGTAGTGAGCACAGGCAGAAGCCGGCACGGGCGCCGAGCTCGGATTGCCGTTGACCTGCTTTGGTTCGTGTTCGACCAAAAACCGTGAAGTCGCCAACGTGCGCCTGGCGTGAGTTTAGTCCTGCTTGTTTAATCCAGAGGGGACATACACGTACCTGCACCTGCGGCATTTGAGTTCAAGCCCTTGCTGATGGTCGGCTTCCGTATCGCTGGCGTCGACGTGCTCATCCTCGAAGCGAATCTTGTCGGCATCAGGAGCTTGCCGGATGTTGCGACTTGCCGCGAGCTCCTTTTGGTACAGCCAGCGCTGGTATGTGGGATCTTCATCGATCTGCACAGGAGTCTGCATCTTGTGGTAGAGTTGCAGCTGCTCCCAGAAACCGGCGTTGGGCTCGCAGACGCCCCGTGCTTCTCGCAGTTGCGCCAGAGCTTCATCCGGCGAAATGTGATATCTAGACATAAGGTGCGCGATCACTATGGTTGCCGAGCGCGACTTGCCCATGGCGCTGCATGATTATCAGCACGTGCTCAGTAAGGCTGTGGTCTGCATATCAGAAGACAAGCACCCCTTTTGGGAACGGCGTCTCACCAATGGACAAAGACGCGTCCACCCGCGTCGAGGGCATCTTGGATGAAGGTGTTGGTGACTGCGAAATACTGCAGGAGATTTTCATCTTCATCGTCGTCGACCTCAATCTGCAAATGCTTGTATGGGGAGATGAGCTGTTCATCAACTGTCCAGCGCATGACCGAGACGACATGGGTCAAGCCTGCTTCTTTGACAGCTTCTCGCCGCCTAAGCGAAAAGAGGCTGCATTTGCGTGTCGTCAGCCTTTGGCGCTGGCTATGCCTGTCGTGTGAAGCGACTCACCCGCCAATATACAGCGCGCCGGCGCGCGGAACTTGGTCGAGGAAGCCCATTTCACACAGCACGGGAGTCCAGCTAGCATGCGACCTTAGTGCCACCAGATTACTTCAGCCTGGCTGACCACGAAGTAGACAGGAGAAAGACAAGAAAGAAAAACTTTCCAAAATGACGCCGAAGCCTCGCGCGTCAGCCCGCGATCTAGGCTCAAAATCCTCGCCCTGCACGGCGTGTGGCGGAAAAATCCGACGCAGCCGCCATGTCATGTCGCGCATCTGCTCTCTGATTTTAGACAGGCCAACTAGCCATTAAATCGACCCTAAATCGCACTTGCATCTCACTTGTTATTGCCACAAACGCCTGGGGAGGGGCACGATTTGCGCGGGAATACCCAGCCCGCGTTGCAGCAATGACGCCGCTGCGCAGAATGCATGCACCACGCCTTGAAAGGGCCAACGCAAGCGAATCTTGGTCCACCTGAGCCGTGCCGGAGCGACGATGCTTACACGCACAGTCCTAACGGGGGGGCAGCGGCCTTGTCCGGATGCAGAAGGTGGACGGTCGCGAGGCCATGTAAACCTTCGGTTGGTGTTGATGGTGGTTCGATCGTCACATCGGTTTCAGTTCTTTGCAACACCCAGCATCAGCGCCAGCGTCGGCGAAGCGCACATGTCAACACGGTCGGCCAGAAGGGCCCATAGAATGATGGTAGGTCGAGGGCCGCTAGACTCGGAGGGGGCGCACATGGCGCAGAGGCTGGCCCTTAGGGCTACATATCCTGGTGCAGGCCTTGCCCTACGAGGATAAATGTGGAGACGGACCCAGTTCAATGGCCGTGGCGCACGTTGAGCGCACCACACCGCACCCACTGGCGATATTTGAGATGGTGCCCTTGTTCTGCCAGATTCACGGCCACTGCGCATATAGTGCTGTCGCATCATCCTTTGCTGGCGCGCAACAGGATCTGAACTTTGATCAGGACGCGAAATGGTATAATGGGGCGGCCCCCTTTGCTATTCGCAAGTGCAGCTCACGGCCTCGATCCGTCTGGAGCATGCAGGTAGGGCTGAGAAACTGCGGATGGCGCATCTGTAGACAAGAGACCTATCTAGTTTTACTGCCCTTTGCCGAATCAACATTGGTGCTTCCAGCTTCCTGGCTCTTAACATACACGCTATTGGGCTTGCAGCCAGACAACAATAAGACACTTTTTTGTGTTTTTTTTTTGCGTTGCAATTTCTTCTCTCCATCATCATAGCTCCTTCCCTCACCTCTTACCACATCACCCGCCGCTGGCTTAGCATCATCTTAGCCTTTTTTTCATTTAGCCCTCTTTCTTGACGCCTTGCAATTGTCGGCTAGGTCTTCGCGTAGCCTCTACCACGCCACCTACATCTACTCGCTGCCCCTCGCCCCTCTTTGTCGCCGCAACCCGGCTGGTTCCAAGTTTCCAGTCAACCTCACAGGGCTGCCTCCGTCGCTGGCTCATTCCCTCGCCGCCAGTTGAGCCGCCGCGCTGCCTGCGTGTACCTGTATATGTTTGGCGTATCCTGTCCGTGAGCGGCGCACTCATGTCGTTTGGTAGAGCATTCGAGCCTGCTCCCACCATCAGAGTGCGCGACCCCAGTCCTCACCACCAATTCCAACAGCAACAAAAACATCAGCGACACCCACATGACTCTACCACCGCCGCAACCTCTCCCTCTTCACCGCCGTCCACGTCTCGTCCTGCTGCAGCCGCCGCTGCTCCAATGTCGATAAGTGCCAAGTCTCGCGCGAGTCCTCCGCCGCCGCTGCCGCCGCCGCGCTATATCGAGGGACTCGGTGAAAGCCACGATTCTGGCTGGCACTTTGCCAACAAGCACGACGCAGACACTGTCGCGGGCAGCATAAGCAGCTCTGGCTCCGTCAAGCCTGGTTCAAGTCTGCTTGGGGGGCACGCGCCTCGGCCTGGTGCTTCGTACACTGGCGAGCAGCGCAGCGTCGACTTTGGGGACCCTGCCTCCGCCTCGCGCTCTCAGCCCACATCGCCAAATCCTCTCGACCATCACTCGAGCAACGCGAGCGACCGCGATCGCATGCCAGATCTAGCCGCTCTGCTAGAATACAAGTAAGTCCTTGACAACCTTTGGCCCTCCTTGAAAGACGCGTTCATCTTTGTCGATTGTTACACCAACCTTGTCATCCTGCATCTCTCTGCCTCAGCGCGATCCAATCTGACGCAAGTTCTATTTGACAGCACCAAATTGCAGGGTGAGCGACACATGGGACAGCGCCACGTGGAGCGATCCTCTCACGCCTACGACAAAGCCGTGCTTCAGCGCATAGGCGGTCCTCATACCCCACCGCCACGCTCCGCCGGTGCCTCCTCTGCCTTGTCAAACGAGGAAACGTCGTACATTGCGCAAACCTCACTGCAGCGTCTCAGCAACTCTGACCATCGACCACTTTCTCTCCCTACATCCCTACCTGAGCGTCGGCCCTCTTCTAGTGAAGCCGCCGCCGCCACCGCCCCTCGTTGGTCCAGTGGTCCTCAGCCTCAGTCCCCGGCGCAGTCTGGGCTACGTAGCCCATTCTCCGACCACGGCATGGCGCAGACACAGGCCCGCCAGGCAGAAGATCTCTCCAGCAATCTCACCGCCCCCCAGGATCCCAACCGACCGCCGCACGAGAGGCTTGAGCAGACATCGTTGGAACATCGAGAATATCACCCAGCTTCTCAAGAAACACCCAAGGGCGAACCAAGTCCCCCTGGGGCCGACTATCAGCAGGATGCAAAGGTTGGCCAGAAACGACGTGCAAATTCACCACCTTCTGAGGCAGTCCTTGATCCAACCCTACGCGGCGGAGAGGACTGGCAGCAGCAGCAGCAGCAACAGCAGCAGCAACAGCAACAGCAACAGCAACAGCAGCCACGTCCTCGCTCTCGTGACGAACGCCACGAGAACCATGGCTCTCGCATTCACCCCCAGAATGCCTCAATTGCATCTGCATCATCATCTCTTCCCAATTCATACCCGTCATCCTATGGAGTCTCTCTTGCCAGTAGCGCCACATCCTACTCTTCCGAGAGAATGGCTCCGGGCTCATACCAGTCTTCTCATCAGGGTCAGACTGATGCCCAAACTCATCAACAACCGGCCTATGATCCTCAAAACATAGACCAGCCCACCTCTGCATCTGCGCACAATGGTGGGGGACCTCCGCCGGTTCCCCATGGACGCCAAGGCAGTACCTCTGGCGTTCCACGCCCTTCCGGGTTATGGATCTGCGACTGCTGTCCCAAAAAGCCCAAGAAGTTCGAAAATGAACAGGATCTGCGGTAAGTTTTTTTCCCACAACGATTCTTTACAAGTGCTCCATGCTTATATGCGCATAATCGCAGGGCGCATACATCTGAGAAGCAGTTCAGTTGCCAATACTGTAACAATCGCTTCAAAAACAAGAACGAGGCAGAGAGACATCAAAACTCACTGCATCTTCGCCGTCACTCGTGGTCTTGCGCGTCTCTGACCTCTTTTGATATGGTTTTCCATGCCACTCCAGCCGGTAACATGGCCTCGACAAACCTTACCCATGGACCACACGGTCAATTCCCGCCGCCTGCTCAGACGGATACATGTGGTTATTGTGGACAGCAATTCAGTAACCCACCTAACTGGGACGAGCGCGTAGAGCATCTTAATCACGTGCATAAGTTCGGCGAGTGCAATCAAAGTAAAAAGTTCTTCCGCGCAGATCACTTCCGACAGCATTTGAAGCACAGCCATGCCGGAACCAGCGGCAAATGGACCAACATGCTGGAGAACGCGTGCATGAAGGATGAGCCTACACCAGTACCTGTTCACTCGCCACTTTCACAGCAACAGCAGCCACAGCAGCAGCAGCAGCAACCGCAACAACAACAACATGGAGGAGCGCCAGTCGCTGCAATGCTGCCGCCTGGTCAAAATCAACAACTTCTGTCTTCAGCCCGCGCAGCTGACCTCCGTGATGTATCACGATGACATTTTCCTTCTCTCGCTTTTGTGAGGAGCGAGCCGCCCCAGGTCTCCTGTAACTTACTTGCATACCATCTTCTTTCATGCCAATTTGTTCTTCTTCAACTATGGATATCCCTGAGCAATTGGTGTATATTTGGGCTTCATTGTTGCCATCGACACGAACGGAATGACGAAATAGCCTTGCATGAGCATACGGATTAAATTGGTCTTCGTGGCCAGCCGGCGCAGCGTTCAGCATTCTAAGTAGGTGTTGCGAGTTGAAAAGTACTCCACGGACTAAGTACTTGTGTGATGGTGGTTGAAAAACTTTTTGCTGCATCTTCATTGTGCACGGTGAAGAACTAGCTGTGTCCAGATGTACTCAATACAAGATTCTCATAAACTCGCTCATTGCTGCATCAAATTTGTGATGCTGTCGTTGCGGCTACTTTAAAAGGTAACGGAAATACAAATATTTATACATGTTGATGCCAAGGTCATTTCTTCAGCAGTCTCGTCCCTTCAGAAGTCATCTTCTTCATTCGGCCAGCCCACATGTCCTTGATATCTGTTGCCTGTCAGAATGTTTCATCTTGTCACAATTGAAATTTGATCCTCACTTTGTACGCAATAGGGACAGAGCACGTGCATTCTCTTGATGCGCCCACACCCACTGCACGTATTGAGACTGGTTAGGTCTTTCAACGCTTTGCCGGCTAGCCGTCTTGACCGCGCCTTGGAATGTGTCGTCTTCTTCTTCGGTACTGCCCTTAAGATGCCTTCCCATATATTTTCGAGTATTGATCCGACACCAGAGAGTATGGGAAATGCGACGGCCGGTATAGCTGCGCGGAGGAGCTGTGTCTGAAATGTGATGATGGCTGGGAAAACGGGTCTTTGGCGGAGAAAGAGATGTGGGAGCCCGGCCGGTATTTTGACCGCTGCGGCCATGCTGCAGCGTATTTGACGCGTCCGCTAGAAGTTATTGGCTTGCAGATTATGATTATAGTAGGAACGACAATCGGCTTCCTGGCTTTCGAGTATATGCAATTGAAATGCTTGGCGGCGGAGCGGAAAATAATTACAGCCGGGATGGTCCCTGCCCCTTTCCAGCGCACGCGTTGCTCATTTCGGCAAAGCCACGACCCTGAATCAATTGTCCTCCTCTCCGCTGTCCACCGCATCGTCGCTGGCAATTCTTTGATCTTGTCCTCATCTAATCGAGAGTTGATTGTGTCTCGCGGTCAATCCTGCGTGGAGTCTCATCTTCAATTCTCAAGCAACAACCTCTGCTTGTGCTCGCAGTCGTCCACTTGAACAGCTTTGGATTCTTTCTTGACGCCCTGATTCTACGACTCCTCCTTCTATTGTTCAGGAGTAACACGACGATATCATGGCTGCTAGCGTACAATCTCAGCAACAGCAGCAGCCCCTGCAGCCGGTTTTCCCCAAAAGCCATGTTGGTTTTGACAGCATCACGTCTCAAATTGAGCGCAAGCTACTGAAGCGTGGCTTCCAATTCAATGTGATCTGCGTTGGTGGGTTTGAAAATTGGAAGATGCACACTTAAGAGACTGACATCTTCTGCAACAGGCCAAACTGGGCTGGGCAAGTCGACTTTGATTAATACCATCTTCGCTTCACATCTTCTCAACTCGAAAGGGCGCGTTGCTCCCGACGAGCCCATTCGCTCGACGACCGAAATCCAGGCCGTCTCGCATATCATTGAGGAAAATGGCGTGCGTCTGCGCCTCAACATCGTTGACACGCCCGGCTACGGTGATTTGGTCAACAACGATCGGTGCTGGGACCCCATTGTCAAGTACATCAAATACCAGTACGGAGCATATCTGCACAAAGAGCTCACTGCCCAGCGTGAGCGCTACATCCAGGACACACGCATCCACTGCTGTCTGTTCTTCATCCAACCCTCTGGCCATGCGCTCAAGCCCATTGACATTGTTGTACTGAAGAAGCTTTGTGACGTGGTCAACGTGGTGCCCGTCATTGCAAAGAGCGACAGCCTGACTCTGGAAGAGCGCCAAGCTTTCAAGGACAGAATAAAGCAAGAATTTGCGTTCCACAACCTGCGCATGTATCCTTACGATAACGAGGAATATGACACGGAAGAGGTCGCACTCAACGCTCAGATCAAGGTATTTCTCCCCATCTCTACATGATACATGATTCTCCCTGCTAACCTGGTCGTTCCAGAGCATCATCCCATTTGCCGTGGTCGGTTCAGAAAAGTCGATGAACATCAACGGCAAGCAAGTGCGCGGCCGTCAGAATCGCTGGGGCACCATCAATGTTGAGGACGAGAACCACTGCGAATTTGTCTATCTTCGAAACTTTTTGACCCGTACTCACCTGCAGGACTTGATTGAGACGACGAGCCAGATTCACTACGAAAGCTACAGAGGCAAGGAACTACTGGCTCTAAAGGAGCGCAGCACAGCGCAGCATGGGGGTGGGAGCCGCCCCATCAGCCCATCCGCGGACCGCGAGCTCAGCAGGGGCAGCCACCGAATGCAGATGAACGGAGGCTATTAGGTGGGCCACAATGAAGAGAGACGCTCTTGGAAATTCGTCGGAAGGTGACAAGAGTATGTATTTTGCTTCTTTACCTTTGACTGGCGGGTCGAGTCGAAGAAGACAGGTGGAGAGAGAAATCAAAAACAAGAAGGGGTTCTTTTGTCACAATTTACTGCTGGGCGCTCTACCAAGAGGGACAAGCTACTGTCTTTTTGTGTTTCTGGCCGAGCGACAGTCTTAATTCATTTCATTGTCTTTTAAATGCCAATTGGGCCAAAATATCAGTGGCTCTCTCCTTTGACCAGCCTGGTAATAATGCTGAACGCTCTTCTATTTTGGTTTCTATCTCTTTTGTTAAGCATCAAAGTTCGATTCTCAGAACAAGAGGTACGCCCCTCGCTAACTGTCCTTGCCGCCGCTTCCTGTTCCTATTGTTGAACACCAGTCGCCACGGTCTGCTTCTGCAGTGCACTGACTGACGTTTGCGGCAACAGCAATCGTGTGCTTTGCCTCGACTGCTGCTGCAACAGTGCATCAAGAATCGCAATGGCTGCCATACCCTCTACAATCGGAATGGCTCGCGGTATGACACACGGGTCGTGACGACCTTTTGCTTCTAGCGTTCCGTTGGCTAGGTCATAGCCCGCTGTTTGCTGCGCCTGTCCAATCGTTGCTGGCGGCTTGAAGCCCACGTCAAAGTAGATGTGTGCGCCATTGCTGATCCCACCTTGGATACCGCCTGAGTTGTTCGACGTAGTCACAAGTCGTGAACCCTTTTCAGATGTTGAGGCCACAAAGGGGTCGTTGTGAATTGATCCAGGTATTTGGCAGCCGCCAAAACCGCTGCCGACTGAGAAAGCTTTCGTGGCGGGAATGCTCATCATGGCGTGCGCGAGGACTGCTTCAAGTTTATCGAAGCAGGGCTCACCAAGGCCCGTAGGGACGTGACGCACAACGCAGGTGACGGTGCCACCAATTGAATCTTTTGCGTCCCGAAAGCGTTCAATGAGGCTCTCCATGCGTTTGGTGGCTTCAGCGCTTGGACAGCGTACTGGCAGGAAAGAGTCTACTTTTTCACGGGTAATGTTGTTGATCATATCCAAAAATTCAGGTTGTGTCGTTGCCGTGGGGTGCTCTGGCGAAGGCGGAAACAGAAACTCATCGCCAATTGACGATGTCCACGCAACAATCTCGATGCCGTAAGTCTCCCGCAGCACTTTCTCAGCAATTGCGCCCGCAGCAACACGGCAGATGGTCTCACGTGCCGATGAGCGCCCACCACCCGAGGAGGCCTTGACGCCATATTTCTCAAGGTACGTCCAGTCAGCGTGCGAAGGTCGCGGAAACAGGTCCATCTTGTCGCCCTTGTAGTCATGTGGCCGCTGGTTTTCGTTCAACACTCTCAGTGCGATTGGTGTTCCTAGAGTGACTCCAAATTCTGTACCCGACTGAATCTCTACCTTGTCTTTCTCATCCCGCGGTGTTGAGATTGCAGATTGCCCCGGCCTTCGGCGTGTAAGCTGGGGCTGTATGTCCGATTCGTCAAGGCGTAGACCAGGCGGACAGCCATCAATAATTGCAGTGACTGAGCGGCAGTGCGACTCGCCTGCTCTGTAAGTTCTGTCAGCAAGTGCGATTTTGCATTCTGGGCATGGTCTTGAATATGGTGAGGTCAGGCCAGATGAGTGTAGCACTTACGTCGTCACTCTGAAGCTATGGCCAAAGGTAGACATGATTTAAAACTGCCTCTGGAACCAGTCGATTAATTCAGTAAGAATTGAGGGGACAAGTAAGACATATATACCCTTGACTCATTGGCAAAATTTTGCGGAGATACTATGCGTGGTCGGAATTGCTTCCGGTGTCAGCGAGAATTCCATTGACCTAATGGAGACGTAGCTCTACTACTCTGCGATACCTTTTTCGGTACTGCGCTTGCAGTATTTGTACATGGCATGCGGTGCTGTCGCTCGCTGTCATGCGTGACTTTGCCAAAGCGACGAAAGATTTCAGTTTCTTCATTCGCAAAATACCCAAGACGCGCTGCCTCAACATTGGCTGGGCACATTGCCAAAGACACGACCCAGTCGTACCTTTCTAGCTCCAGAAACGCATTTGTCAATCTTTCGTTCGAACATCACCTACTTCAACAAGCTCCAAGCGACTCTGTCGTACTTTTCCTTTACATCAATCGCCCATGCGTCGTGATTGGGCGCAATCAAAACCCTTGGGCTGAGGTCAATCTGCGGGCCCTTAAAGATGGTATATCAGAAAGTCAGCCTGTAGACTTGGTGCGTAGACGGTCGGGAGGCGGGACCGTCTTCCATGACCATGGGAATGTCAATTGGACTGTCATCAGCCCAGCAAAGACATTTACACGCGACAAGCATGTCGAGATGGTGGTTCGTGCATTACGTTCATGTGGCGTAGAGCGAGCACGTGTCAATGAACGACACGATATCGTCATGGATACAGCACAGCAATTAGACTCGAGGCGGGTTAGCCCAGCAGATATGCACCACACAAGATATACCTCCATCAAGGACGCTGATGGACGAGACCAAACTGTCAAAGTTTCCGGATCTGCATACAAGCTTACTCGTGGTCGGGCACTTCACCATGGGACTTGTCTATTGCAGTCACCATTCCTTGGAGAAGATGGCATCTTGTCGAAGCTTTTGCACTCTCCTGGCCATGAGCATATAAGAGCAAAAGGTGTCGAAAGTGTTCGGAGTCCAGTCAAAAATGTCGGCGTCACTCCAGAGCAGTTCATAGAAGCTGTGAGAACAGCATTCGCCACTATGTACGCCGCTACAGAAGCTATCCAAGTTTGCGAAACATCAGCTAGCGAAATAGACGCTGTCAGGTTAGGCGTGGCGGAAATGAAGACTGCTGCATGGACATTTGGTCAGACACCGCAGTTTTCTGTTACGATTGACTCCTCTCACAGATTCACTGGCGGGGTAACGACTCTGTTGCCAGGTACAAGCGTTCATCTTGAAGCAAAGCACGGTAAAGTTCTAAGCGGCAGTATCAAGCTACCCAGTGGTGAAGACATTTTTAGTCGTATCAAAGGCTTCAATCTGACAGAAGATTGCGATTGGAGCAAAAGTCTAATGAGTCGGAGTGGAGCGCCTATTGTCGGCGGTGATACAGCTGCTGTAGCACGAGTGGCAGATGTGCTAGAAAACCTACTGCCGACAGCTAAGACACTGGGTTACGTATGACGCTTCAGATCTTTGGCAGCATTGAGGGGCGATTCGACGTGTATTGAAGTATCATGAATCCAGCAGGGTACTCTTGAGCCTTTCATGTGTCAATAATGTCTGCTCTGCTTGATCGGCTGCTCAATCGACCTTGTACTCTCTGACGGAATGTTCATTGCGTCCATCCCATCTATTGATATTGACCTCGCCCCATGGCACGTCGTAAAGCGCTCGCAGATTCACTGCCGCCAATTTCAACTCAACCCACTCCTTTTCAGGCTGCTCCGCCTCCTCAGCCTTTTGTTTGGCGCGCTCATTAGACTCGTCTGGAATTCTTATACCGATCCACATGCCGCAAGTCTTGCAAAAGTCCATGCTCTCGCCCGTTGTGCGTTCCGGCTTACCCAGGAAGCTGGTCAGATTGCGGGCGTTTTGTATGGCCACTATGCCAAGCGGTTTCATCATGATTGGGTAGAAGTGGATACTGGCACCTCGCCAGCAGCTGCTGCAGTTGCACTCATTGATTGGTTGTTTTTGAGTGAGCGGTATTGAATCCATGGCAATTCTTATGGCACCGCAAGGACATGCGCCTTGATAGAAGCTGTGAGCCTTGTCCATTGGCTTGTCAAAGATAGCATCATGTGTCAGGTCCAGCACGCGGTCTTTGCGACGAGAGTTATAACTTCTTCGCTAACAGCATCAGCACCAGGTCATTTTCGTTTCAAAATGGCGTTCGCACTCTTTTTCTTCCACGGACCATGGCTCAAGTTCCTGAAAAGTTCTTGCATTTGCGACCATGAGTCCAGCTTTCTCGTCCATTGCGATCATTAGCGTGCCGCATATCGTGCAAAACTATGCTAATGTGTGAGAGCTTAATCTCAAGATCAAATCCCGGCCTTCATGCGCGCCGTCACTTACCTTGTGCCCTCGATAGTCACTGGCCGGTCCAGCACGCTCGAATTTTACCTTGTCAGGGGCTACATACACCCAATGGGGTACGCGCTGTTCGCAGTAGCTGCAGTTACACAATCGCACTTC
The DNA here is from genome assembly GCA_027563825.1 of Erythroxylum mucronatum. Lineage (NCBI taxonomy): Eukaryota > Viridiplantae > Streptophyta > Magnoliopsida > Malpighiales > Erythroxylaceae > Erythroxylum > Erythroxylum mucronatum. Next base: position 67,717 of record JAOSBP010018595.1, on the reverse strand, counting down.
CTTGATATCCTCATCGAGCGTCACGTCAAAGATTGAGGCACAGCATAAGCAGTTACCTCTGATGGTTGGCATCTTGAGTTCCACAAGCGGTGTTACAACAGCAGTCTCGAAGGATATGCAACAGAGATGGACATTCACTCTTTCGGAAGCTCAGCATTAGTCCTAAGAAGGATAAAACACAATGAGAGACAACGTCCAGGGTGAGTAATAATTGCTCATCTCCACGCGACGAGATCTGCCTTCTGGATATATTCCGTACCACATGACCGCGCCACTACGCTAAACGTATGCAGAACAAGTCCTACGCAGAAAAGAATGGACAGTGAATGCATTTTGTCTTGTGGTAACTAATATGAAAATGGCACTATTGAATACTGATGCTCCAGCCCACATATGCGTAAGAAATCAGTATTAATACTTCACTTTCTCTCCAGTTCTTAGGACTAGCAGATTGTTATCAGAAATCGAGCACGCGGCACGCCGTCCTCTTCCCTCCAGATGATTGGCTCATTTTGTCTCAAATTGGATCGGACGAAAGCCGAGGTGGCACGGCCCCCAAAGGCCTGACGACATGCGAACCTTGTCAAAAATACGATCGTCTGTCTTCATAGCCTACGAATTCGCCCTTTAAAGAGGGGGCTACAGTAACGACCAGCAGTATTGGTGGCACAAGCCAACGCAGATGGCAATTCGCCCCTCATGCTCTGCCGCTATTCCGTAAGAAATGGAAGCTCAGGCATCCAATCACCGATTCTGATTCGCTCGGAATCGCGATGCAAAAGACTCAGCATTGACTTTGTTCAAGTACGGCTCGAGTCTGGCAGATTTCCCATTCACGAAACCATGCCATTGGAGATTTGCCTTGGTACAACATTGGCAATAGTGACCAGCATTGTAGAGTCCCCATTTCTTGCGTCATTCGTCACGACTGCCAGCCTTGCATTTGACATGCTGCATTTCTACCTTGCTTCTCCCGTTTCTGTCCATGAAAGAACGCAGCTCAATCTCCATTCTTTCGAGCCATGGCTGAGAAAAAGGTGACCAATCATCCTGGGTCTGATATCGCAGCTACTCAAAGGCTTGCCACGAAAGAAGAAAATCATGGTGATTCGTACAGTGATAACAGTCATGTTGGCGTAGAGCAAGAAGAGGATGAGAAGCAGCCACAACACAAGCCCAAATACCTTGCGGATGGAATAAGTCGTGAGCTGGAAGAGCACGACTGTTACGAAAAACTTGGCTATAGCTGGCCTGCATGGAAGAAGTGGATGGTTCTATCCACCATATTTGGTATGCCCCCCACATCTGATGAATTGCAATCACCGTGACAATCTGATCCGATTTTTTCAAAGCTGTGCAAATGTCCATGAATTTCAACACCTCAGTCTATCCAAACGTGGTCCCGCTCCTCTCTGAGTACTTTCACATTAGCGAGCAGGCTGCACGGACTGGGCAAATGACGTTCCTGGTCCTCTATGCATTTGGGAGTGAGCTGTGGGCGCCGTGGTCTGAGGAATTTGGTCGATGGCCAATTTTGCAGCTATCTCTCTTCCTTGTCAATATTTGGCAAATTCCCTGCGCACTGGCTCCCAACTTTGGGACCATTGTTGTGTGCCGAGCTCTGGTAAGTGACTTCAACTCCCCAAGTCATCTGATCAGGCGTAATGCACCTTGACATTGACTGCTAACGACATACAGGGGGGTCTTTCATCTGCAGGTGGTTCAGTCACCCTCGGAATGGTTGCGGACCTGTGGGAGCCTGACGACCAGCAATGGGCCATTGCTTTTGTCGTGCTCAGCAGTGTTGGAGGCACCAGCATTGGCCCCATTGTTGGAGGGCCCATTCAGCGCTTTCTGAGTTGGCGCTGGAACTTTTGGATTCAGCTCATCTTTGGCGGAGCTGTACAGCTCGTCCATTTCTTCATGCCTGAATCACGCTCTACCATCCTGTTGGACCGCGAGGCCAAACGTCGACGCAAACTGCCAGAATCTGATCCGGAGCACAACGCCAATATCTATGGCCCAAATGAGACCAAGAAGCCACGTATTTCCATGTCAGAGGTCGCAAGACTCTGGATTCGACCGTTTGAGATGTTTCTGAGGGAGCCCATTGTGCTGTGCCTGTCACTGCTGAGTGGGTTTTCTGATGCGCTCATCTTCACCTTCATCGAGGGCTTCAATCCAGTTTTCGAGCAGTGGAATTTCGGTATTCTGGCACTGGCTTGGGCTTTCATACCGATTGTGCTTGGATATGTGATATCGTATGTCTCGTACTGGCCGTGGATTGCAAGGGACGCTCATATTCGCAAGACGCAAGGCGAAGACGCCTTGCAACCTGAACGACGTCTCAGATGGCTTCTCTGGCTCGCTCCACTCGAGACGATTGGCCTGTTTGGCTTCGCCTGGACAAGCTTGGGCCCAGACTATGGTATTCCTTGGATCGCACCCATGATTTTTGCCACTCTAGTCGCAATCGCAAATTATGCCATCTATATGAGCACCATTGACTACATGGTGGCTGCCTATGGCGTTTACTCGGCCTCTGCCACGGGTGGCAACGCCCTGGCGCGAGACTTTTTGGCGGGCATCTCGGCCATGTACGCCACACCGCTCTACTCAAACATAGGCAAGGGCTCAGGGTTTGAGCTTGAGTACGCCAGCACTATTCTAGCCTGTCTCGCTGTCGTTGTGACGATTCCAATCTACATCTTCTACTGGAAGGGTCCTGCTATTCGGGCACGCTCAAAGTTCGCACAGGAATTGGCATCAGACCGGCGAGCGAACGAGGGTCGCCGCGTGTCGCGAGTGAGCACGCAAGAGCTTCGAAATGATCATTTTTGAAGTTCCATTTCTGTTAGGTCATTGATTGGAGCGGCAATGTGCTAGCTGAAAAGGCCAGGGTACGGGTACATGGGGATTCGGCTTACAGGTACATCGTGGTCAGTCGATAGCGCCTCTTCAAAGATGTTTTCCTTTATGCATCGATATCTACCAGTCGACTCAGAGCCATCGTTCATTGTTCTTCCCAAAAAGTGGAGAAGACAGCAACGACCAATTTCGCATACATTAGAGCGTAATTATGCTGGCTATGTTTGGCCTAACGCCTAGATTATTCAAGAAATGTTGCAACTCGCTTTCTTCTAATACGCCACTCCTACTTTATCATGCTTCTTTGTGGGTCCCCATTCATGCATTGGCCGGTGACTGTCTGTGCTCCATCGGCGACTGTCCTGGTTGCAGGCGCGAGTCACTTTCGAGAAGTTCGTCTGGCTTGTCTGAAACATGTGTTAGCTTCTACGCATAGATCAATCTCTATTCAGAGATCAAAGGAGATCATCAAGTGCAGGAAATGAAGAAATAATGAACTGACCGTGACGGGCGTACAGGCCAAATTCCTCGTCCAGATACTTGCCAACTTTACCACTCTCAACCTCTTTGCGACTAAGCTTTAGCTTACCCTTGGGTAGGCCCATGCTCCCCAGGAATTGGACAGAGTCGCGCCACTCGCGATCCTGCCGTGCCTTTGACCAGCCCAGCTCCTGCGACATCAGATCGATTATGCGCGGTAGTGTCTCAAGGGCCGCCTGTGCGTTCAAGAAAGCGAGGCGGGTTCGCCGCGCCATCACGTCGACAGCGGTCTCGGCGTACTCATGACGCACAGCGTAGCGTACTTCGCCATCAACATATGGGTACAGTTCGCTCAGTCTCTCGCCTCGGACGGGGAATCGCTGCTCTGTTGGAGCACACAGTGCAGCCACAGTCCAAGCTCGGTCGCCATATGATTCGGTCAAATGTTTGGCTACTTCTGTATCGATACCATAATGCTGAATGAGATTGATAAACAGAGTCTTTGAGAAGCCATGTGCCCCTACAAGCTTGACCTGATGTGTCTGGCATGAGCCGTCAAGCGACGCGCCGTCGTCAACTTTGCTTGTGCCGGAAACTTGGGGCACATCTACTAGTGCTTTTGTCTGGAGGCCAAATGCCTTGATGGCTTCGTCGACAGCATCTTCTGCCATCTGGCGATAAGTGGTCCATTTGCCACCAGATATGGTCAGCAGCCCAGAGTCTGAAAATGTGACTAGGTGATTTCGCACCAAGCCCTGAGTATCCTTTGCCTCCGGGTCACGCACAAGAGGCCGGATTCCAGACCACGCGGCAAGCACATCGCCACGTCGAACGTTGATTTCTGGAGCGAGGTAGTTCTGCACTTCTCTCAATATCCACGAAATCTCTTCTTCACCTGCCACAGGGTTCTGCTTGATGTCTGTCGGTGCATCGGTCGTGCCCGCGATTGTGTTGCCTTGCCACGGTAGAAAGAATATAACACGCCCGTCGGAAGTAGATGGGTCAATCAAGCCCATCTTGGCAGGTGAGAAGTAGCCGGGCAATATGATGTGTACGCCAGACGACGGCGCGACGATCTCTTGCACCTTGGAGTCGTCCAGCTTACGGATCGAGTCCGTGAAGGGACCAGTCGCATTGATGACACCTCTGGCACGAACCTTGAACTCGCTTGTAGTCTTGCCATTGCGATCGGGAACGAGGTCGCGCACCACTGCACCGTTGAGTTTCCCATTCGCGTCCCTTGTCAATCTGGTGACCTCTGCATGGTTAAGCACGGTAGCTCCGTACAGGACAGCAGTCATTGCCAAAGAAACATTCATGCGCGAATCGTTGTGAGCGCCGTCGTAGTAAACCAACGCGCCAAACAGGTTGTCCTTTTTCAGCATGGGGAACGCGTCCAGCGCCTTGCTGCGAGTCAAGAAGTAGGAGCTCTCAATGTTCTCCGAGCCGGCGAGAAAATCATACATTTTGGTGCCAGCCCAGAAGTAAGGCGCCTTGTACCACTTGTCCACCGGTATCATGATGGGAAGCCATGAGGACAGATGCGGTGCCGTATCCAAAAAGTATCTTCGCTCCCTCAGCGCCTCCACGACGAGCTTGTACTGGTTGTAGTCGAGCTCCCAAAAGGCTTTCTCAAGATATCTCACACCTCCATGCACAAGCTTGGTGGATTTGCTGCTGGTGCCCGAGCTGAAGTCGTCGCGCTCAATGACAGCAACACGAAGTCCTCGCGTGACGGCGTCGAGTGCAATGCCAGACCCAGTAGCTCCACCACCGATGATGAGCAAATCATATGGTTCGTCCGCCTCCGATGTGACCGGTGTCTTGCCTGAGGAGCCGCGCGAGAAGAAGCTTGATGCAGCAGCTTTCTCGTCGGGTCCTCCACTGCGTTGTAGGTCGGCAATCTGCTCGGCTCTTGTCTTGACGCGTGGGAAGTTTGGTGGGTTGAAGACGCCTCCTGCGCCATAGGTCGGTGGGCCCACGACTGCAACATCCTCTCCTGGTATGCTCTTGGGCCTGTAAACCCAGGCAATGGTGCCGGCACCCAAGACTGAGGCGCCGGCCGCATAGCCCAGAGGCCGCAAGATGCGGCTTGCGCGTGACCTTGAGGCCATTGAGCGGCGGGGCGATTGATCAGGGGAAATATATCAGAGCGTATCTCAAGAGTGTCTGGCGATTCGAAAGGGTTTTAGCTTTTGGCTGCAACTTTCACATGCTGGGCGCTCCCGGCGTGGCATGACGTACACGTGCTCTTAAACAACTACATTTGTGGACTTTCAGATGTCAGATGAATGTCGGTGGACATTCAAACTGAGTTTGCATGAGTGCTCATGATTCCAGAGTCTACCGATAGTCTTGCTCACTGTCCACATAATCAGACGAAATGAACGTCGACCGCGACGTCGAGCAGGGCGCGGAGCCACCAACATTATTATAGCCACACCAGCATCTGATAGGTTTTTCCAACGCCATCAAACTCAACCTTGGATTCTTTCTTTCAATTCTCGACTTACTTGTTTCAATTTTGGAGCTTATACGAATGTAATTTTGCGGGTTTGCGGACTAGATGCCGTCTCCCAATGCTATGCTGTCTGATTCATCAGACTCTATATAGAATTATGCTCCTTTTAGTTTATTTCTCATGCTACATGCATCAACTCATATTGCTTGTATATCCTCTGCGTACACCCACTAACTAGCGCGTTTGCTGTTCCAAGCTCATACGCCAGACAAAGGAACCTCGTGAACCTCTACGTTTTCGACATGGTACATCTCCGTCTCACGCACCCCTGCCAACTTGACTTCGTCAAGCAAGCGTCGCACATGCGTCATGACTTGAGTTTTGCGAAACTCCATATGCGCTTCAACGCTTGTCCAGCCGAGCATCATCACGTAAACACGGCTTTGCTGCTTGCCGATTGGCGCGACTGTATCCTGAACAACCCAGCCCTGGGTGCTGCCAGTGTAGCCGTCGACTTGAGCATCTGCAATCTCAGCCACAAATTGATTCATCTTGGCCTCGCACAGCTCAACGGTTGTTGCATTGACATCAGGTGCAAAGTACAGGCTCAGCACTTCTGTCGCAGCGCCGCTCTGTAGTACGCCGTGTTTGTGCGGCGGCCAGGGACTGAAGGATGCAAGCAGCACTGACGCCGGGCCAGCGAGGAGTCGGCCAAGCTCACGCACATATGGAGCATATGTTGCGCTTGTCGCAAATGAGTCGCGCGCTTCGCTGCTATCCCAGTCGACGAAGAAGCGAAGTGAGGTTGGAGTCTCGTGCTCGAAAGCGTAATATGTGCGTCGAACTCCTGGCGTCTGGTGCAGCATACCCAGCATCACGGACATTCGCGCTGAAAGGGCTGGAATTGAAGGCCCAAGTGGCATGACTGCACATTCTGTCACCGGTCCAGGCATTTTATTTCTGGTTGCCCTGACTCCTCGGATAAGCGCAGGCTGTATGTATATTTGACGACCGGGGAAGTTTGTACAGGTTCGCGTAGACAAAACTTAGCTGAGATATGTCTAGTTCTTGTTATTACTTGTTAGCCATGGCGTCCAGAATTAAATTTACTAGTTGCACGTGTTTGAAGTCGGAGGGAGCCCGACAAGAGGACAACGTCATTGTTAGCAACACGTGACATTCCCACTGACTAGGCTCGAGAACGACAGTAGCTGAAGAGACTACTGGATATGAAAACATCATGGCTTGTTTATGTCATTGGCAATCGCTTCACAGGGACTATGTGATCCCAAACGCCTTTATGACACATACACGATGGGTTGACAACTGTCGATCATCAAGGTAGAAAAGCAGAATAGAAACACATATATGCATATGTACTCGTCGATGTTGATTCATATAAAAAGCTCAAAAGAATTTCAAAACGCCCTGTGCATTGCGCCTAATCGCCCTGGTACCTTCTATTTGGTGAAATTGGTCAAAAATTTCCCCATAAACTCCTTTACTCTATGAAGAAAGACCGCTGCGTGGAATTATGAGGGAGGAAAGGATGTATGGAGTCGAAGGGAGAATTGAATAGATGAGGAGACCTGGAGAAGGCTAGAATCGTTAAGGAGCCAAGAGGGATGGGTGGTATTGTGCCGTCGTTTAATAGATGTGGTGAGAGGTAAGTCATTCAGAGGGTTCTCGGTTACATGGCGGTATAAGAATAGTGGTGAAACAAGGGCGTCGCCGGAGAGAGTGTCGTCGTCACAACCAAGCGAGCAGTTCACGGACTCCCAGGCGTTCGAACGTATAGAGCCTGATGTAGTCTACACACGGGATCGTGTCAGACCCATGTCAGGGGCACGAGATCGCAGAATTTGGTAACCTTCAGCAAAGGCGCGAGGCCGCCTTCTCAAAAGGAGCAAGACGACTATCAAGGCCGAAACACCCAAAAAGACGGGTCGTGTACTGCTGGGCCATTGCTCAACGTGATTTTGAACGTCAGAAGGCACTTTTGCTGAAGGACTTGTTGCCGAGTCGAGCAGCGTTTCCACCTTGCCCTGGGGCTTTGACTCTGCCAAGGCATCGAAAATCTGGTCTTCGACTTGGGTTACCACGCCGTCCCAGGTAACAGAGAAGCTGGCCAAGATGGCTCCTTCTCTGTCAATGGCGGTCAGCCTGAAAATGTCGACGGCTATATTGCCCAGGCCAAGGGTCGTCTCAAAGCCAGTTTTGCGGTGTGTGCTGATCAAGTGCCACTCGCCTTCAACTGGATCCAGTGTACCTTCGAGCCTCCAGTCGTGAACCTCGGTGGCGCCGTTCCAGCTGACGTGCAAGGCTGAACCAGTAATGTTGACATCTGGAGGTGTGCGCGGCTTCCCCACCCACTTCTGCTTATAAACGCGATAGCTTTGCGCCCAGCCAGCCTTGTCAAACGCTCCGTCATTTGTAAGTAGCGGAGCGTAGTGCGTGTCGCACAAAAGTTCGCCCTGCTGCGAGAACTCGCTAAAGACAGATGCATGGCCGTACCCCACAAGGCTGTTGCCGTTTGCCAAGATCTGGTGCGACCCCTGCGACTCAGAGATAACGCCCTCTGGGTGAACGTACTCAACCACGAGCTTTGCCGTCATGTCGTCAAAGTTGAGATCGTACTTGAGGCCGCGCGCAGGCTCTTCTGAGATGCCCCAGAAGGCATGGTTGTCAAACAGCGTAATTGTGGTGTAGTTGTTGGAGAAGCGCGCATCATGGTTGCAGTTGAAATCAAATGTGTGGTTGCTGTTGGCTGGATCTGTGAAGGAATTGTTCACGCCACCAAGCTGCCAAATGATGTCACCGCTGGTGCCGTTGATGTACGTTGCTGCATTGTTATATCGCGCAGAAATCAGGTAATTTCCCTTGGGATCCTTCTCGACACTGTTGATGTGAAACCAGTCCCAGGGGGTATCTTTGAAGCCAATGTCCGCCTTGAAGGTTTCGGTACCCATGTCATTGAAGGTGAAATGGTCAGTGGCGCGCCACTCAAAAAGGAGCTCGCCCGTCTCGACGTCCACTTCTTGGAAAACGCCATCCCATATCCATCCATCCTCGCGGCCATAGGCACTTAGATCCCACGGGATAGGCGCATAGGAGGTGAAGAGCGCCGTATCCTGTTCTGTGATGAGGAACCCGTGAAGATCACCCGTGAGACCCTTCTTGGCTTCAATATGGAAGACTTCGTCGTAGGATTGGTTGAGCTTCAAAGCACGTGCCTGTCAGTAACCATGTCGCCATCACCGCGCCAAGCACCAACCACTTACCATGTGATAGGACCCCAACCCCACACCTCGAGTCTCATTCCCTTCCCAGTACGCCAGATAAGGCTCGCCCTTGAAGTTGACGACGTGAAGATGGTTTGAGCCTTCTTCTGTGTATTTCTGCCAGATGAGATGGCCCTGTTGATCGGCAATGATCAGAGAACAGATGACCTCGTCGCCGTGGGGAGTCATGAAGACCAGGTCGTCCGAGTCGCAGCGATGATCCCATCTCTCGATATTCCAGCGCGGCATCAGCGCCTCAGAGGAATGGTAGGTCACATTGGGATACCTGCCAAGGTCGCCTCGCTCATACTCGCGGCTCTGCAGCAGGGCACCTGTTTCGGCATGGACGCATGTCAGAAAAGCGGTTGCCAAGCTTAATGATTTGCGCAGTATATTAAGCATAACGAACAAAGCTTCTCACGACCTCTGAGAGGGCCGTGGTGCTTGCGACAAAGGTCTGACGGATGTCGTGATCGCAGGACGGCAAATTCGGGGGGGGACACACCCATTTTGTGGATTTAAACTGCGCCCACTCGAGACGCTTAACGATTGATCTCGCGTGGGAAAAGCGCCTAGTCAACCCGACGATGCACCGGTCCTTCTTGGCATAATTGCCAAGGCATCATACGAGGGGCGACACGCAATGAGACGCAAGTGGGCAGCCAGGTACTGTCAGGCGAGCATGTTCCCCTTGCATGTAACAAGACGGATCCCTGCTCATCCAACTGGTCATGGCAACACATCATCTTACTGAGGCTGAAGCTGTAAGTAAAGGATCGTAGCATTGATAGTAGCGGTTTGAGTAGCAAGCAATCTCCGCCAATGGGACTGGAACGACCCAGATTCACGCCCTCGGCTCCTTGGTTGCTGGACGCCATCTAGCGATTTTCTCCAAGGCTAATCCCCGCCCCTCACCCCACCGTGGCTGCTTCATTACTTCCCTCGGTGCACCGGCATTACTGTGTTCTGGCCCTGCCCCATGCTTGTCAGAAATGTCACAAGCCATCTATGCATCAAGCGGCCGTTGATGCTACGCAAGAGGTGACACATCACCAACACGATGGGTCTCATGGCTTAGAGAGAGCGGAGGTTGCACAGCAGGTTCACTAAAGCCCCTAGCACCCGGCTCAACTTCTCGGACTATCGTACATTTTTCGTGTAAAATGGCCGCCATGTCGCATTCCCTTATAAGAGATCATCAAGGGGCCAATGCCCTGTAAGGGGCCGATCAGGGGACAATCATGGCCTCACCTACACGACTGCGCCTCCATTCAAATTATTTGACATTGCTGAAGACAATATTACCCTTACCAGTATGCCGCGTCTTGTAAAGAACATTCTCGGCTGCACACTTGCTCGGCTTGCGCCACAATTCACTCGCTCCAATCTCCTCTGCGTGCCACCTGCAGTAGTCCAGCTATCCGTCCTGTTGTTTTAGGTGGTCTATCTTTGATTTTGAATGTGATTTATTGACGTCGCATAGATAAGGAACCATTAACCCGAAGCTCAGCTGCAACTTGTTCTTGAATTTTGAAAAGTGTGCTAGTATCTCGGACGTTGCCGTTTCAGTATATTCTCACGGTGAGCGGTCCGCTCTAAGTCAAAAACCGCTTATAATTGCCGCAGGAGCAGTCTCATCTGTGCATCGCCACAGCAGATCCTCTCGTAACTTAGTACGGTTTCAAGAATAAAAAAATTAGAGAATGATGTGGTCGTGGGTCACAGTAGACCAGTAAGCACCCAGCTGCGCCACACAGAATGATTCCTTTAACAGACTTGTTTCGCACCTGATAAGCATAGAGGCTTCTAAGCTTACGAAAGCCCGACCCCAAAAAAAAAATATTGAACGCAAATTTTTTACTCATGAGCGCCCCATTAAAAAGAGGGGTAGTCATAGATTTATTCCACTTTTGACTAGCAAAACTTGGACAGTCTGGGAAGATCTTCATTTACACAGTCTGATTAACGCTCGCAAGAAGCCTCGAGTACTGGCGTGACGAACCAAAATTCTGGGCGTGGTGAGACACTAGGCACGTTCACATACAGCTTCAAACACATTGGAGTATTGCCCTTATCCCGCCTCACAACTGTTCGGAACAAGCGCTGGAAAAATCGGTTTGCAACAAGTCTCTCCAAGATTTTCCAACTCATTTGAGGATCATTTGAAGTCTTCTCAGTGGCAAAATTTCTCCCTTCAAAGGCTCCACAAGGCAAAGTGTTCTGCGTGTACCGCCGTAAAGCTATGCTCAAGTAAATGAGTGTGCCCGGCAACCGGAGAACACGTATGGAAGTTTCACCAAGTGCATGTTGTACCACTTCGTAATCGCGTGTAGTAGGACTTCTTGGAAGGAAAACCTGTTTCAGATGCATACGACTAACGCTGTCCTCAGATGGAGGCCACGAGATACGCCAATACTCGAATCGGATCTTTGGTGCCGTCTACCCAAATTGTCCAACCGCTGGACTCGGAATACCCTGGTGCCGTTGCATCCATGCTTGCAGAAATGACAACGCAATCGAAACTGTTCACTTTTGAGCAACCTCCCAATGCCCCGATAAAGCACGGAGTACACATGACAAGACTACACTTTGCAAGAGAAGTGTATTTCTGCCTCGCCAAAGTTAAAGCCAAGAAGTCTTGATTTGAGAGGCTCCGTCACAAGCTTGACATAAGCAAAAGACAGGCCCAAGCGACATTGCGACATGCTGGTCAGCCTTAGAGGATTGCCTGCCGTGACCGGAAAATAACGCCACTGACGCAGTTTCTCAAGGTTAATCTTCCAATCCGCAACATGTCTTCAAGTTGCCTTACACTGCCACCAATCTTATCTGAGTGCTGATCTCTACAACTGAGGCTAGCGACAAAATATGAATGCACAATGGCAGACGCAATATGCAACTCGGGTGCACAAGGCAGCATTTTCGTCGCGCTGCAGGAGCGGCTCGTAACGACGCGCACAATTTGCCTATTGCCTCCCCGCTGTTGCACTATCTCCACACCCCCATCCCGTGGGGCCGGAACGATTGGATGAATGAACCACGCGCATTGGTCGTCTGTCTCGGGCCATACCTAGAGCTGTCAACCCAGAGCCCTCACATGTGCCTTGCCGTTTGCCAATCATGGCAATGATGCTCGGCCGCACAGCGCCGGTGTGCGCCTAAGAGGCATGCCCACCTTTGCGTCGCATTTTGCTTACGCTTCTGAATATATCATAGCTGCTCTTCTCTTCTGTCCCACGTGTCCAGTTTCATCATCATGAGAACCTAGCTATTTACAGTGCAATCTTACCGCTGACTCTCTTGCTCACACGGCTCCAACTTCTCCTGCCTATCCGCGCAACATGGCGGAGGGAAAGAGGCGCAACTATAGCTCTGATGAGCATTCTGACGGATCTGGCAGAGACCATGTTGAGAAGACAAGCGACGGACGGGGCGTCTATGATGTCGCTTCAACAGCGCCAGGCAAGCTGAATGCCATCTTCGAGAACCCGCTGGCAGATGTTCCTCGAGACCAACTCATGGCAGACGTGGAAGCCTTTTGTCATAAATTCAATCTCATGGACCACCTCGAAGACTTCAAAAAGGGCGCTCTTGTTTCCCAGAGCCCCAGTAAAGTCGAAAGTTTGCCTGAGCTGACAGAGGATGACAAAGCTGCCATTCTTCGTGAAAAGACACACAAGTGGAGCCAGCCATGGCAGCTGTACTGGCTTGTCAGTACGTTTACTCTGGCTTCTGTTCATCCAAGACGGTATTGACACCCAGATCTAGTAATGTGCTCTATGGCAGCTGCTGTTCAGGGCATGGATGAAACGGCAAACAATGGTGCTGTTGCCATCTACACCCGCTACCTCAACATTGCTCCGCAACCCGTGGGCCGCTTTGACCAGAAGATGTCCGACAACATCCAAGGTCTTGTTGTCGGCGCTCCATACCTCGCATGTGCCGTTCTGGGCTGCTGGCTGACAGAGCCCCTGAACCGCTTCTTTGCTCGCCGTGGTACCATCTTCATTTCGTGTCTGATAGCCGCTATCGCCTCCATCTGGGAGGGTGTTGCAAACTCATGGGTCAACTTGTTCCTAGCCCGCTTCGTGTTGGGCCTTGGGATCGGTGCAAAGTCTTCCACTGTACCAATATACTCGGCTGAGTGTGCACCCGCACCTATTCGAGGTGCGCTTGTGATGCAGTGGCAGATGTGGACCGCCTTTGGCATCATGTTGGGAAACATTATGGGTGTTGCCTTTGGCGGCCTAGGCGACGATTTGTCATGGAGACTGATGCTCGGCTCGACGGTCGTTCTGCCACTTATTGTCTGCGCCCAGGTCTACTTCTGTCCAGAGTCGCCACGTTGGCTCATTGAGCATGGCAAGATTGAGCAGGCCTTCCGCAGCTTTAGAACTCTACGCCCCACTGATATCCAGGCCGCTCGAGATCTCTACTATGCATACGTCGGTGTTCAGCTTGAGGCCAAGGTCAACAAGGGCAAAAACTTCTTCACAATGTTCGTCGAGCTGTTTACGGTTGCGCGAAATCGTCGTGGGGCTTGGGCCTCGTGGATTGTCATGTTTATGCAACAGGTATGTTCTTTTGTCATGCTTCCAGAGGCTCCGCTAAGACTTCTGCATAGTTCTGTGGCGTCAACGTCATTGCCTATTATTCGACCAACATTTTCCTCAATGGTGGCTATTCGCAGTCGTCCGCCCTACTGGCGTCGATGGGTACCGGCATTCTCAACTTTGTGTTTGCCCTGCCCGCTGTCTTCACTATTGATACGTGGGGCCGCAGGACGCTGCTTCTCTTCACATTCCCATTCCTTTCGCTATTCCTCTTCTGGACCGGTTTCTCCTTTTGGATTGACCCGCCCCCAGCTGGTCAGACAGTCTCAACCTCAAAAGCACGCCTTGGCATGATCACCACAGGCATGTACCTGTTCGAAGTGTTCTACTCGCCTGGAATGGGCCCTGTGCCTTTTACCTATAGCGCTGAAGCATTTCCCCTGCATGTCCGCGAGGTTGGCATGTCCTTTGCCACGGCGACACTGTGGTGTTTCAACTTTATTCTAAGCTTCACCTGGCCGTCCCTCGTGTCGACATTCACATCACAGGGCGCCTTCTCGTGGTATGCTGGATGGTGCTTGGTTGGCTGGTTGCTCGTACTGCTGTTCCTGCCAGAGACAAAGGAGCTGACCCTGGAGGAGCTCGACCAGGTCTTCAGCGTGCCGACGTGGAAGCACTCGTCCTATCAGATCCGCTCGGCATTTTGGCATTTCCGCCGCTACGCCCTATTCCAGAAGAACTTGGAGCCGCTGGAGCCCTTCTATTTAGGGGCTGACAAGCTGTCCGAGTCATGAAGCGGGGGACAATAGTGCAGCGCCAAGTGCTGTATTTGGTCACTACGAGAAAGAGGCAATCCTCTGGCTTCGGATGCTGTTCAGAAAATTTAGTAGCAAGCCAGGTCATACCTCTACTCTCTGTTTAAATGTTTCATCCCACTCTACGTCAAGTGCATGCAATGTGCGTGTTCCCTGGGAAAAGGTCTTGTCTCTTGATAATTCCCGAAGAAGACTGAGGGAAATGAGAAAAGGAATTAGATTGTGGCCGGAAGTGGCCTTGCTTGCTATAAATGCTGTAATGAAACACAAGAAGTGACTTTTGGCTCCCACGTCTCCCTCATCCACGCTCCAAAGAGTGGATTCTTAATACAATAAAAGTGAATAAAGAAGGTGCTGCGGGTGAGCCGCATTATTGGCCATTTTTGATATTGTCGGCAATCTTCTCCGCCAATGCGTAGATTGTGCTCTGGGGGTGGCCTGGGGGCAGCAGTGGGAAACTCGACGCGTCCACCACGCGCAGGCCTTTGACGCCAAAGACACGCGCCTGCGGGTCAATGACGGCCGTCGAGTCACCAACTTTACCCATCTTGCATGTGCACGCCGCGTGCCAGACTGTCATGAGCGTCTTCTGGTACTGTTCGAGGATCTGGGCATCAGTCTGGACATCTGGCCCGGGGAAATACTCGTTGCCAAGAACGACGCGCTTCATGAAGCTACTCTGAAAAGCCTGACGGGCACGCTTATAAGCAGCCACCGCAACCTCCTGGTCCGTCGGGTGCGTGAGCCAATTGGGATTGATGACGGGAGCCACATTTGTGTCCTTGCTTGTAATTGTCACGTTGCCACGGCTGAGAGGCGCCACGAGCGTCGACAAAATTGTGGCATATTGGTAGCCATCCTTTGGCTGAGTAAAAAGCAGGTCGGCAAAGTTGCCAATGTATCCAGCACCTGAGATGTACTCAATCTCGGGCCAATCAGCAGGGAACTGTGCCAGGTCTTTCCGAGCGTTTGAAGACAGTTTGCTGCGCAAAGAGGTCGGAACCTTTTCCCAAGCAAGGAAATCTGCAACTGGATTGGTCAAAGGGCCAGCTTTGAATGGAACAAAGTTGCTGAAAAATTGAGACAACAAATAGTTGATGTCGTTGGCAATCTTTGTCAGGGTTGTCATCCCGACTCGGTAGGACGGGCCAGCGAAGACGTGGTCCCACATGTTCTGGCCAACATTGGGATTGTCGACCACGACTGGAATATCGAGACCTTTGAGTGTGGCAGCAGGACCAATACCGGAAACCATGAGCAGTTGAGGCGACTGGAACGCGCCGGCGGAGACAATAACTTCGCGGCGAGCTTTAATAGTATACGGTGTCCACCCTGTGACAACATTGACGCCAACAGCGCGTTTGTCATCATCAAAGACAATGTTCTTGGCCATGGTGAGTTGGAAGACTTTTAGGTTTGCCCTCCCTTTGGCCGCGGTAAGGTAAGAAGTGGCAGAGGAGGAACGCTCTTGCGAAGCGGGATCGATGGTCGATGAGCAGTAAGATGTGCCAAAGAGCTCTCCGCTGTTGAAGCCAGCACGCTTAGACATACCGATCTCGTTCAGGCCACCCTCCATGTATGAAGAGAAGACCTGAGCGTAATTGGCATATGAAACTTGGAGGGGCCCACTGCCAGAGCTGAAGGCAGACGAGTCGTACTGGCCAGTAGCATTTGTGGCACGCATCTTGGTATTTGGGGGTGTAAAATTAACGCCCTTCTTGAAGTAAGGCAAGAAGTTGTCCCAGCTATACGATTGGTCGCCCACGGCATCGGCCCACTGTTGGTAGGATTGCTTTGTGCCACTTTTAACCATTAGATACAGACTCTTTGCCATGTGGAAAAGAACTTACCGCTGATAGATCATAAAGTTGCGGGCCGAAGAGCCACCCAAGCATCTTCCCCGAGCATAGTGGACTTTGCGGTTTGCAGCACCTGTCTGGGGCGATGTAATGAAGTTCCAGTCGACATTAGGATTGTTGTCGAGCGGGCTGGAGCCACAGAACACCACGTCACCCACTGGTGTACTAGAAAGAATTGGATTTGAAATCTGGTAGAAGGTGCCAGCCTCGATCACGGCGACTGTCACCTTTGGATCCTCTGAGAGTCGAGCAGCCATAGCCAAGCCTGTCACACATCAGCTACACTTCATACAATCATAGAGTCACGAGAGAAGGTATACCGGCCGTTCCCGCACCGACAACAACATAGTCGAATCCTTGCCCATCTCCAGCCGTTCCAGCAAGATCACCAAGCGACTGGCCATCATCTCGGCGCTCTACAGGTGAGGCACTAGCAAAAGTACCCAGGCCAGCGACAGCCAGAGTGGTAGCTAAGGAGAACCGCATGGTCAACGACAGAGCTTGTCTTTGATGGTGGGGCTTACATCAACTACCTCACGCGAGTTGTGGTCAGGTATTTATTCCAAGCCCCGGCTCGAGAACAAATCGTTGCACAACATGGTCATCCCTACCGCCCAGATTGCCGGAACCTCATTAGATGGACCAAGCCAGGTACATAGTGGAACGGGCGTCGCTTTGGCTTCGATGATGGCACCGATATGGCTTGGGCTGGCTGCTAGTAAGCGGCACTAGCTTGAGGTGCTGTTCTCGCTCCCATGCAGGAAGTCGACGAGGATCAAAGACGCGATTGAAAGGGAAATGCCTCACATGCTTCCTTTGTCCCTTGCCCATTATTGCACAGAGCATACAAATATTCCAAGTCCGATTCCTACTCAAGGCTTATGGCCTTCTACGCTGGCCCTGATTCACATAGGCAGCGGACAGAGCGATTTTCTTGGTTGTGGGTTTGCTTCGCAGGTTATGCAAGTCTGTGGAGCTCAAGCGGCTTTCTCCAATCAGATCTGGATACCGACGATCCAGCACATCACATAGGTGGCTGATGCGCCACTAGTCCTTCTGCTCTCGCTTTATGCCCTCTTCCTTAAGAAAGGCAGCATTTCGGTTATGTTCCGAATCTGTCCGATTGGATGGCCCGACCTTATCGCTCGATTGAGCAGACAACTGAACAGCTCAATGCAAGAACATCGAATGAAGGGCAACAGGCACAGGCGTGCAGTGAGCTTCAGCCATTGATCTTCATACAGTAGCTCAGCCTTGCGCCAGAGGCCGTCGCGCATGACCATTGTCAGCTCTCGGCCTCTGCAACAGCGACTTGCTATTTTCACAATTCAGGCTTGAAAGAAAGCCCTGGCATACGTTTTGTTGGGACTTGGCCTTTCCTCAACAGCAGTTGCACAATTTCTAAACAATTTTCATTTTATGCTCAAGGCGCACTGCAGCGCCACGGATAGATCAAAGACTAGACGGGCCTGACCAAAACCTTAACGTCCTCTGACAGATAGCCTAGTGCCGCGCGTGGGCCGGAGGGGCTTCTAGTTGCCCCTTCCATCTCCTGAAGGAAAATTAGTCCTCAGTATCAAAGTTTATAAATTTTGCCGCCCAAGCATCCGCGCGGCGTCGTGTATGCTGGTGTTTGCGCTGTGGCCTTCCAGACCCAACGCCTTGACCCAAAGAATACCGCCGTCTGCCGCCTTTACCACCGTGACTCTTTCTTTCCGATCCGGCAGCCGAATGCCGTACAATGTCCCAGTGCTCATTTGAGACGTCATATCCACTGGAATTCCATCAACACGGCCCAGGTCCTTCCAAATTACACGCATCTGGACCTTGCTGCCCTTCTTGGCAACGTCTGTTCTGCTCCAAACCGTGCCAAGTGCATTCATGGTTCGCAAAACTCTGGCTGCAGACCATGTCTGCCAGTCCACGTGCGCGTCTTCGGAAGTGACCTTCCGAGCGTGCGTAAGGTTTTGACCGCCGTTATGTTGTGCAGACGCCTCATTTGCCTCGTCTTGTGTTTGATTGAGGAAAAGACCTTGACGTAATGAGTCTATTAACAGGTCTGCGCCAACGTGCATCGACGTGTCACGCAGCTGGTCCAGTGTTAGTGCTCCACCATTGGGGAGATCGAATGGTTGTGCAGCCACTATCCGTCCTCGATCAAAGTGTTTGGGATGTAGCGTCTGCAGAGTGACGCCAGACGATTTGCGCCCTTCAAGTAGGACGTGGTGAAGTGGAGCCGGCCCCCAAAGGCTAATCTGTGAGCTTCGATTTGGGTTTGATGAGCTGAAACAACTTACTCTGGCAAGAGAGAAGGATGAAGATTCAGGCCACCGTACTGCGCACCACTGAGGATCCTTGGAGGTACGAGTAATCCAAAGGACACTGCAATCACGAGATTGCTAGGAGGCGCCGTCCAGCCCGTGAACGTTGGGATTTCATGATGGGGAAGCCCCAATTCGAGGGCCTTTTCCGTGCATGGCGCTGCAGACAAGTTTTAGGCATGCTTATCAACAATGCTGTTGGGAGACATACTTTTCCTAATTGTCCTCAATCCACGCCCTGCGCGTTTGCCTTGCTTAGTGACGACATCTATCGACGATATGATTGAATTGTCACTGCACTGCTCCTGATTAAGTCTCTGCAGAACATAAGAGCTGTATTCGTCCGAGCCGCAGTAAAGGATTCGCAAAGGCTCAAATGCCTGCGAATGTGTGCCACATGCCTGAGAGTAGGTTCGGAATGAGTTTCTCCATGAGCGAGACAGCACGTATCGTGTGCTCAGCAGTAACATGAAAGTCTCCCTAATACAAAAGCTGTGACATTCGAGGCTTCGTGCGGCCTTTCCCGGGCTTTGATGTGTATTAGGCAAATTGGTTCACCAAAGGATTGGGCAAAATAGGGGTGAAAGAGGACAATATAGACCCAGCGTACACATTTGATTACCCCGCATGCGTCACAACGTCACTTTCCCACGCTGTAAGCTACCGAATGCTAACCTCTGGGTACCAAAGTCTTCAATGCTTTAGAAATGTAACTTTCAAGTGATGGGGAAATGTCCTCCAGCCAGCCGTCTTTCCAAAAAGTGGTACCTGCCCATCTCGACTTCCTTGCCATATACAATCCAAGCCTGGGCTCGAGGGAGCAGATTGAGAAGGACCAAATCGTCTTCTACTGGTCCAATCCTGATGACTTAAGGCATGGCGAACAAGTCTCCAGTGACGCTGCCAAACATGCTGCAAGGGACAACAGCAATGAGGAGTTGCGCCAGGTTGGGCTTGCCCAGGGCATCATACACTTTGCAAAGTGAGTACATCTTTTTGAAACAATGTGCCGCCTGACACAAGGCAGGGATTTCTCCAATGGCTCGCCAGTCAGCTCGATAGATACTGAAAAGCACCGAATCGTGCTGCAGGAACTAGAAGAAGGATGGTGGATTCTGGTGGTGGGTGGCCATTATCATAATTTGAGGAGCCTTCGAGGACTAAGCGTCCTTCTAGTCTATCACTCTCACAGCCCTGCCACACAGTAGGCGATCATCAGCCAGCACAGAGAATCCGAACAATCCTACCATCGAGTATTCTGCACGTGAGGTCAGCCCGCCTGCACTGCTCTCATCTCAGCTGAAATCAGCACATTCCATCTTCCAGCTACATCACGGCCCGTCTTTGTCGCGTCTCTACGAGCGAGTGCGAAGAAGCAAATTCTGCAACCTCGTCAATATATATTGGTCCAAATATGCAATGGACTGGGATGTTATGCTACATGGCAACCCTGCAGCAGACGTATACAATGGGATTAAGCTTGCCGCCGGCGGCGAGCTCGGTGTAGGCGTTGGTGAAGAAGAATGGGGTAGTGGCGAGCGAGAAGTTCTCGAAGGTATAATTAGAGATCAAGATGGCCTGTTGGATCTCCTGGTGTCACGTTACGGTCATGCCTTGCATGGAAACTTGACCAAGACGGCAGAGAAGCCCAGAAAGGACCAAACATATGATGAACCGGAAGAGCAGTGGCTGGGCACTGTAGCCGAACCTGATTCAACAGACGGCATCATTTTTTCGGGCGCAGGTGCCATTTCTCGTACCTCACTCTCTACTCTTGCTGCTTGGACATCGTCCATATATGTCAATGGCGAGGGGGCCTATGGTATTAGGGACAATCCAACGTCGGGTCGTCGACGGGGAATTATCAGCCGTGGCAACTCTTCAGCGGCATCCCCCGCAAGGAAACAATCAGATCTCTCGACAACTCTTACAAATTCTCACGACGAGGTTGGCTCAACGCCCATAGACCCGCGAGATTCCCAGCAGCTCGAGAATGCCCAAGATGCGTCTATTACTGGCGAAGCCTCAACTCCAGGAACACTATCCCATGATAAATCCCGTCAAGATGCAAATAAAGTATCACCCTCTGGCCCAGCGATTCCCCGTCCTATTGTGTCTGCGGCAGAGGACGCGCTCAAACAAGCCACTGAGCAACTCGACAAGGTCAGCAAAGATCGCAAGGAGCAGAGAGACGATACCGATACAGCTGCGTCTCATGGCGGTGATGGCTGGACAAAATATCTCAAGTTGGGCTACGGCTCTTCGTGGACCATCCCAGGTCTTCAGAAGGACTCTTCAACAGCTGACACCATCGATTCTGCCAGACAGTTGGAAGCTTCTGGCAATGTGATTTTGGATGACGGCACCGATAGGCGAGGGCGGCCAAAAGTGGACTTTGAGCCTCCTTCGTTGCAAGTATCTGACACTGTTGGATCCGACCCACCGTCAACTGGAGGTCGTTATCTCATCGGCTTGACGGGCAATCTTGATCGGGTTGAAAATGATGATAATATTGATGCTGGTGGTGACCAAGGTGACCTCTCAGACAATAATGACTCAAACAACAGGCTGGTCATAAGAACTGTGCATGTTGGTGTGCTTGTACCTGACAAGGCACGGCGCAGTGCAAGCAGCATGTCCTCGTCGCAACGTGACGTGTCGACTATTGGGAGCAATGCATCGGCTCCGAACACTATAGAAGTGAGACGACTACGTGTAGTCGTTTATGTCGTAAGTTCAACATTGTCACGAGCCGTACAGGCAAGGCTAACAGACCTTCCCAGCACCGTCCTTTCATCTTCACTTTCATCTTTGAACCGTCCTCACAATGTCTTTCCGTGCCATCCTTTTTTCGGAAGCTGCATAAGCATTTATTGCCGTTGCATAGACCCCTTCTGGCATCGACATCGCCTTCGAATGTCGCATCTCGCCTTTCATCATCGTTGGTAGTGCCCTCATCCTACCATATGAACGCACGAACGGTAGATTCACCCATCTTTGATCTTGTTCACGATCCTTACAATCTCACCGTGCACACTTCTATACCAAACATTCCTCCGATAGGCAAAGCTGCTGCTGAAGGCCTGTATTCGTCCAAAGGAAACGCTTCGAGGAATAATACAACGCCATGGACTCGCGTTGAGGCTCTCAATGTACACGCTCAGATTCTTAATGCATTTGCAGAAACTCGGCGTGAAGATGGCGCCCACGAGTTACAGGTAAAGACCAGCCGTGCGTGGTGGATTGTGTGGATGCGCCTAGCAGCGGCCACGAGCGGCTCAGCATCCCCCCCAGACGACGCTGGCAGAGATTGCGACGAAGGATTTAGAGAAGCCATTTTGATCCGACGTGCTAGTGATCATGCAGCCGTACACCGTAACGGTGACTCTGCCGGCCAAAGAATTACGAGTGGAATGCTGGGCAGATGGACTAAGGAAAGCAAGAGCGGCCCGGCAATGGCTGACAACAATGGTGGGAATGGTGAGTCTTCTACAGGATTTGGCTGGGGCCCAGGCAGAATTACTGAGGGGCTCGGTGTGGACGCACGTAAATATGTCGAGAGCCTCCTGAGCCTCAATCGCTGAAGCAGCGCTTTGCTGTCTGTTTGCAGACCTGATTGATCGATTGATGTAAATCCAGCGTCGTGGCAGGTACATCGGTTCAGGATTGGAGGAGCCGAAGCATGTCGCTCACGAGGTATAAACTCCCCGCAACAACTACCGCTCTCTCATTCGCCTCGACTTTTGCCTCGTTGCATGCCACAAGTAAAGCTTCTTTGATATCCTCTGCAACATGAGCTCGAATAGAGATGCCGAGCGACTTCAAATCCTCGGCAAGTTTGGTTGCAGCGTTTGGTTGAACCCACGGCATGCCGTCGACTGGCCCAAATTCAGTGAAGACGATGCCATCGCCACTTCTCACAAGGATTTCAATCATTGGGGCCAAAGTTCTGCCACCAGATAGAGCGAAAACCCAGACAACGCCGTGACTTTTAGGCCGTAAGTTTTGGGCAACGTATCGTGATAGAGAATGCCAAGCAGCAGCATTGTGTGCCCCATCAAGCAGGACAGAACTCTGGCGAGATGGAATCAAAGGCGTGACGGACACGGCTTGATATCGTCCTGGTATCGACAGAAGTCCCGACAGGAGTGCATCCACGGCCTGCTTCATGTCCAAAGGCTCTTGGTTCTGCGACAATTGTGGAAAAACAGACTCAAACGCACAAATTGCACATGCGAAATTTGCCCTTTGTGTCAATTCGAGCTGTTCGAGCTGCTTCAGCTGCGGGTCCAGAACGCTTATGGTGCTTGAGGTTGAGGATGCAATAATCGCGGTTACTTGGCTATCTGTTGCTGCCTGCTGCACCACTGCGAGCACACTAGCTTCATTATTGCCATCGATAATACACGGGCCAGAAGAAGCTTTGATGATACCTGCTTTCTGTGTTGCTATTGCCTCGACCGTGTTGCCAAGAAATGACTGGTGGTCAAGACTGATGTGCGAAATCACCGTAGCCAGAACTTGGTCTGCGGCCAACACATTCGTAGCGTCCATCAGGCCGCCCATTCCGCACTCGACGACCGCAATTCGGATCTGCTCCTTTGTGAAGATCTCAAAAGCAGTGGCAGTCAGCAGCTCAAACTCAGAGGCACCGATGGCTTGCGCAGCATCACGAGCTTTGACTGCAGCTTCAACCTCTTGGAAAATCGTGGCCGAGATTGGCTGGCCATTGATGCTGATGCAGTCCCATCTGTCAACAAGGTGCGGTGAGGTGAACCGGCCGACTTTGCCAATGTTGGCTGTGGTCAGGGCATTGGAAAGGGCAGCGCAGATGGAACCTTTGCCATTTGTGCCAGCCACGTGAATAGCCCGCCAAGGGAGGTGTGTTCCAGCGAGCAGCCTTGAGATTCGCTCAAGGCCCAGCCGAATCATTATACCAATCGTCGCGACCAGTCAACACGAAGCAAGGCAAAGAATCAACAAGTCATCAAACTCTGGGCCCCGGTGAAAAGGACTGTGGCGCAAGCGAATAGCAGACCACTTGCGGCACAGGTGGCGGTGCTAGTAAGCCACCCAGCCCTACAGCGGCCGTTGCTTCAGCCGCTTCAGGTGTGGCTCGCGAACTGCTACTACTGCCTCCTCTGCCGTCCTGCTTCTCTTTTTCGCTCTCTTCAGCCTTGCCCTCGTGCTGACCACCCCTGTGTTCCTCCCCCGGCAATTGGCCAACTCCCCTCTTTTCAATCGATTTGCTTTGGAGCCTCTGCTTTCTTGCGCAATGGGTCTTCCGTAAGTCTGCGTCCACACGTCGACGTCGCCTAGCGCATTTGCCAGGCGCGCGCGCGCGGCCCTCAACCTTGGGCCCAGCTTCTCTGGGACTGTTTAGACTGACATTTGTTGCGCGCGCAGTATCTTTCGGGAGCCGTCTGAGAAGAATGGAACAGTTGCGCCATGCGACAAGAAGAGTACCGCCGAAACAGTAGCTGCTCGCGCGCGCAGCACTATCCGCAGGTCGCGCGCCAGCCCAGATCGCAACTCGCCGCGCGCGCGTCACCTGGAGGGGAATGCTCTTGTTTGGTCTGAATACATGTTGCCTCACGACGGGGTCTCACTTGACTCCATGGACATGGGGCAACGTCAACCACCTGGCTACCTCTCGAGGTTCACCGACGCCATGAGATGGGCCGGAACGCGCCAGACGCGCTCACCAAGGCCGATGCCACATAGTGGAGTCTCTCACTGGGCTACCACGTCGGGTCGGGTCGACATGGTTGATGGGCCCTCGGATTATCGTGTCGGCGGTGCAGGGGCAGGGAATACTCGTACGGACATTGTGCGCGAGGACGGCCCGGGAGTTGAGGACTCGTTGCTGATGGGCTCAAGGCCGCAGTCACGCCGAGGCCTGGGCCAATATCATACGCTGCACTCTTCGTACGATCTGCTTCGACCTGATGCAGACACCAACCGTCCATTGCTGCGTCGAGTCGGCAACCGCAGTATTTCCCATGCTTCCCCACATGCACGAATTCCTTTGCTACGCGCGGTGTCAGAAACTCATACCCCCTTCCGCAGCATCTTGGATCCTGACAATGACGTGAACACATCAAACGGCCTTGGAGATCGAGATCGCAGCGTCAGTCCGGCCGCCTCTGATGACGTGAACCAGTGGGATACCTTTTTAACCACCATAACCCCGGATCCGCACTTGCCTTCTGCCTCTACTTCATTCACCTCTTCCGCCGCCGCAAACGGCCCATCATTTCACTCCTTCAACCCCTCCCAGTCGTCCTTCAGTTCTACGTCTGTTGGCAA
This sequence comes from Erythroxylum mucronatum, assembly GCA_027563825.1. Classification (NCBI taxonomy): domain Eukaryota; kingdom Viridiplantae; phylum Streptophyta; class Magnoliopsida; order Malpighiales; family Erythroxylaceae; genus Erythroxylum; species Erythroxylum mucronatum. Next base: position 42,770 of record JAOSBP010018595.1, on the reverse strand, counting down.
TCAATCCAATGATGCTTCGGTAAGACTCCTACGTCTGCCACCTCCAAGCTCACTACCCGTTCTTGGCGGCATTGAGGCCTCGTCGATTCCTCGCTCTGCCTCTGTCGGAGCTATGAATGCAGACGAGGATCTTGATAACGAAAGCCAGTCGAGGCCTCGTCACACGGGTGAATCACCCCTGGAACATCCAGACGGACTTCAATGGAGTGTACACCATTACTATAACTGCCCTCTCCACAGGCAATGGGTGCAATACGTGCGCCACCGGGACCCTCGCAGTCTTGTTCAACCCCAGGCCTCGATTCCTCCGCTGAATACTCTTGATTCTGATTTGCGCAATCTGTCCGAACGACACCAGCGCTTCACAGCCCGCTATGATGCGTATGAGATTACAGAAGAGGAGGCTCGCCGGGAACTCCGTAGCATGCAAGACGCCTTTGACCGCATCATTGACATGCGCGAGCGTCTGGCGGCGGCTTCCTCGCGCATGGGACAGGCTCGCCACGACTTGATGGCTCACCGTGAGCGCTTTACTCATCAGGAACAGCGATCCCGCCATGGCATGGAGGCTCGCCAGGAGTTGATGGATGACACAGCGGCAAGCACAGCTGCGTGGGCTGGCAATGCGCAAGAAGGGGATAATCCGACATTGAGCGATGAACGCTCCAATACGCACACCATGTTGCCTGAGATGCTCTCTCGCGATAGGCGCGGGACGGCTGATGTCGTCCCTCAATCGACCCTCGATGACTCGGCTCAAACTACAGGGCCTGATTCTGGGTCCGAATGGCCACCACGGGAACATCTGTAATGAGTCGATTCTTCCTGCACGCAGGCCGTGCATATGTCGAATCGGGGTTGATGAGTGTATTTGTTGATGAAGAAAAGTTATATGGATCGCTATAAAGCAACCAGGCTGTATTAATGACTACTTTCGCTCAAACGAGTAAAATACTCTGTTCTTGTGAAGCAGACCCGCCCCGTGCAACACTTGACAAAGCCAACATTGTCTGTTTCAACTTGCCGTGGCTGGTTGGGGTGTATCTTTGCGAATCGTATTTTGCTTAGCAGCAATGTCAATCCTGCTGGAAGAATACGGTAATGAGACCTTCCAATGAGATTTACTAGCTCTAGCTGCTTCTTTGAGAACCTGACAGAGACTCTGACTGCGACTCCACGTGACGTAGAAAGAAATGGCCCATGGCGCCTAGAGATGGCCACAGTTGCGTTCATTCGCATCTCCAGGGGATCATGATGGGCTCATTTCAGCATACAAGTAGGAGCTCTAAGGAGAAGCAAAATGGCCTACCGTCAACAACAATTCTCTGGCACTCTCAAGCCCAGTGGGCTGTAAGACCAGAATGATTGTCGCCATGCTGAGGACTTCTAACTGCATGCTCCTTCTTCGGATAGGTAGATTACATCTAGAATTACCCTTAGGCCAACTATTACTCGTGAGTAATGTTTGCCATTCTAGTCCGCAGAGACTATCAAAACGCAAAGTTGGGGGTGTGTGGCGCACTGCCACACTTATCATAAACGGTTGCGTGGCCGGTCCCGATCTGCGCTGATTTGGAGACTTATCATTCGGATGACTTGGGAGCCTACTTTGTGATAATCAGAGAGGCGATTCAAACTCATGAGTTCCTCTGCAAAGACACATGAGTCCATAATTCTGAGTGTGAAAATAACTGCCAAAATTGTAGAGCAACAGTGTAGTTAAGGTAGCAACCAAAGACGCCAAGACCTCCCTGCGGTCGAAACAGTGGCGGCCCCAGCGTCAACGACAGCTCAGGGCGAACTGCATCTCCTTCTCTTTGCACACTGTTCCTCTTCGAGCCGCGAGCAGCATTCAGGCACCTATCCGTCTGGCCTTACTGCAGCATCGTCGTGGAGCCTCACTGCGTCATTTAAAAATTTTCCCTTCATTCTAAGCGCCGAATAGCAGAGCGGCACAGCCACAGTCGCTTGCCTAGAGTCGCTCTCCAGTGACTGCCCAACACTTCCACGTCCTCGCAACAAGGTACTTTCTCGTCGATCTCCTGGCCTTCCTATTCCCCATCGACACTGCTGCCACATCTTCCACTGCTGTTGGTATTTGTGAAAGACCTTGTTGCGGCTGACACTTGCGCAGAGCCGGTTTATCATGGCGGAGATTCGTCGCAAGCTCGTCATCGTTGGTGATGGTGCATGCGGAAAGACCTGCTTGCTCATGTGAGGCTTCTCATCTCTTCGTATGGAAAAAAATAGACTGACGTTTGATATGACAATAGCGTGTTCTCCAAAGGCACATTTCCTGAGGTATGATCCACAATCTATCACGCATAAGCACGAGCGATACACTTGTCCTATCGCGCCAGACTTCCCCTATCGCGCCAGACTGCATCTCCAACAATCTTTTTCCGAATCTAATGCCTATTCTGCTGTAGGTGTACGTTCCTACCGTATTCGAAAACTACGTTGCGGATGTCGAGGTCGACGGCAAGCATGTTGAGCTGGCCCTTTGGGATACGGCTGGCCAGGAGGATTACGATCGATTGAGGCCTCTTTCATATCCTGACTCTCATGTCATTCTTATCTGTTTTGCCGTCGACTCGCCTGATTCGCTCGACAACGTTCAAGAGAAGGTCAGATTGATATTTTCAAACAGACTGCGCGCCATTATTGACACAGTAATAGTGGATTTCCGAAGTGCTGCACTTTTGCCCACATTTGCCCATCATCTTGGTCGGCTGCAAGAGTGACCTGCGTCACGACCACAAGACCATGGAGGAGCTGTCCAAGACTTCTCAAAAGCCAGTTACCCCCGAGCAAGTGAGTTTCTGACCTCGTGTCAAACTACTCGCTCATGCTGACACAATTAAAAGGCAGAGGATGTGCGTAAGAAGATTGGAGCATACAAGTATCTGGAGTGCTCAGCAAAGACGAACGATGGCGTGCGCGAGGTCTTTGAGAATGCCACGCGCGCTGCGCTGCTTTCGAAGAAGCCCGGCAGGCCAGGGAAGAAGTGTGAGGTTTTGTAGACTTGACCCGACTACGTCTTCTCAATATTATTGGCCTTTCCCAGCCGGCAATATCTGAGAGCCTTTGCGTAAACCAGTAGTCTTAATGATGATCTTGTTTTCTTCTTGATTATCCGGACCCCAGCTTCATGAAAAGTCATGTCGACTCCTACTGCTGTGATACAATTTCTGATGGGCCCCTGTCAAACTTCGTAGGAAGAGAAACATGCATACTTGCTCAAGCACTTCCTTCGTGCACTTCTTCTAAACAAAGTAACTACATCGCTTTATGAAATTGCCTCTGCCCATAGCCTCTTGAACCTACTGTATGAAGTATCAGCCGTTTGTTGATACAGTTCCTTCAAACGCAAATGGATCCTAGGAAACTATGGAAAAAGCTACGAGGGTGCCATCTCGTCACGCTATAGTAAAAAGTCTGAGCATTGGGATCCCGATGAAAAAAGAAAGGTAATCTTGATTGACATAATGATATGGATGTATGAGGGACGCTGCACTACATGAGTAGTTTCGTCCGTTGGTGTTTACCTGCAAACCAAACCGCTCACTGATTGCGGTTTTCCTTTGTGCATTTCTTAATATATACATGGCCTGGTCCTTATCTATCTATTTTGAAAACTCTTCCACCTTTGAAGCCTCGGCTTGCAATGCCGGATATCGCGATCCAGTCTGACTGATCGATTGAAAACCCATTTGGTTTGACCGAGGCGTTTACTTGCATTTGTAGGTATCCAACACTGAGGCCATGATTGCTCAGACATTAAACCCTGTTCTTTGTTTGTCTTTACCGGTTCCCTTGGCACAGATTGTCTAGTTTGCTTGACTATTCCTTGTTGGCCTCCCCGCCCAATCTTCGCAGACTCCGCCAGCTGGCATTCAGTACGTCCTCAAACTGCTCTCTTAGAACGCCCCAGTCGGTCGTGTTAAGCTTCCGTACATTGTCCTCCAAGCTGGCATTCCATTTGTCCTTTGCCATTTCGAAGAGGCCACCGCGCACCACTTCTCTTGGTGGTGGCCGAAGCGAAAGATCGTCCGAAGGCGGATCAATAATGTTGTTAAGCAGCATTGATTGTTGTCGCAGCAGGATCGATTGTTGCAATCGGTTTTGTCGGTGGAGATGCAGTGTCAGATACAGCGTCGCGGTCGTGAGGGTGACGCCCCCAAGCTGAACTGCGAGTCAGCATATTTCAGCGCATTTCAGGAGAAAAAGACCAATCTCACTAGACCTGTGGTGAAGCCCATACTGTACGTTGCCTCTGTAATGGCGTAATGTTGCAGTTACTGGAAGCGAAAGCGTATGCAATTGGCTGGTAACGAAGAATCGTAGGCAAACTGCCTGCCAAGTCCGCCTCGTCCTTTGAAAGGTGATTATAATCCAATTGTTGATTTCTCTAGCTATGATCTCAGGAGCTGTGCTCAAAGAAGGGCCTTTCAAGGCCAGAATTCGCCCGTCCTGGATCGAGCGCATTCGCGTTCAAAGGATTCCCTTAGCAGCAGAGGTCTTGAAAAGCTCGGACCACTTCCGCACGTGCTGTTACCTTTCTGGTGATGGAAACTTTTAGCACTCGCTTGAAAGAAGATCCACCATCTTTGACAGCTTTTACGCAAACTTGATTGAACTGCCTTTCTTTACCATTAAGAAGGCTCAGTGTTGATGTCGGGCCATGCAAGCTTGGGAGCCGCGACGCAGGACCGCAAAGCTCGCCTTGCTAAGCTTAAATCTCTCAAACGCAAAGCGCCAGATGCAACGGACGACACCGCATCGCCAGTCACCTCGACCTTGCCTTCGAATGGCCAGGAAGATGCCCACGACGAATTAGAGCCCGAAGAGGATGACGCGAAAAGCACTGCCAAATACCTTTCCGGACGAAACTACGATGCGGCAACCCGTGGTCCCAAGCTGGGCTTCGAGGCGGCGCCTTCAGCAGGCGTCGATACGGTAGAGAAGCAGTCTGACCAGATTGCCGATGAGGCGCTCGAGCAGCAGAAGCGTGAAAAGGAGGCTCAGGACGCCCCACTGGATTTGTTCAAGCTGCAGCCCAAAAAGCCTAATTGGGATTTGAAACGAGACCTGGAGCGCAAACTGGAGGTACTCAACGTGCGCACAGATAATGCAATTGCACGGCTAGTACGCGAGCGCATCGAGAAGGCCAAAGAACAAGAGCGTGCACGTGGCAATGGCGAAGATGCACTCGGCATGGAAGGCAACACACTGGTCGAAGCAACGCGAGAAATGGAACGAGAGCAGCAGGAAGAAGCCAGGGCAGAGACAGAAGAAGATTGATCTGGCGTAAAGGGGATTCTCTAAAAGAACACGCGAAGATCTACGAGCCGCTCTAGATGGGCATCCTTTACAACCACACTTACGATGATCTTTGATGACGCTCCAAAAGAATGTGCATATCTAAAGGCACCCCCGAGTCACAGGACAGGCACTTTCCTATCGATTCATAGCCTGGGTCAGGGCCAGACGCTTGCTATACGGACTCAAACTGCGTTGGCGAGGAAATTGGTCCTGTCTTGATCTTTGAGGCTGGGATAGCTCTTCTTCGTACGGTGAGCCACCGTATCTGGTATCCTTCTTCTGCTGCTGCTGTTGACGAACACCCTCTGATGAATGGCTACGCGATCGTTGCGGAGATGGGGAACGGAGACTCCTCTGGTGAGCTCTGTCACTCTTGGAGCGACTGTCACCTCTCTTGGAGCGATTACTGCTTTGTGTGTTCTGCACTCTGTCAACGTCTTCATGAGGCCGTGAGCTGCGCGATGGTGATTTTCGTCGCCGACGATGATGCTCCTTGCGGTCTGATCTCGAGTGGCTTGTTCTTCTTTTGAGGCCATCTCTTGTCTTGGAAGAATGTTGAGTTTGAGGTGGGGAGGGAGAGCGCGACCGACCTGTCGAGATGGTTGAAACAGAGAGGGAGGACTCTGAAGCAGATCTCGAAGCAGGCTTGTCTAGATCATTTACTCGTCGGCGCTTGCGTCCACGCTCCTCCTCTTTCTTCGCCAGAATCTCATCTGCCACTCCTTGCTTTCGCGTGAGGTCGAGCGGAGGTGCTACCTCGGACAGTTTGGGCGCATGTTTTGGATTCAACAGCTGTTGCGTGCGTGAAGGTCGTGCAGCATAAGGTCGATCGGCGGCTGATGCCTTGCACTCGTAGCTGTAGTGCCCACGCTGGAGGCACTTTTGGCAGAGGGTGTCTGGATTGGCGCGCGACGGTCCTCCACGAGGATAGCGATTCATTGCAGTGAAAGGCAACACTTGGCTTCTTGTAGGACTAGTCACCAGACTTGAGCATGTTACAAGGGTGCAGGATCAATATAATGCCCAACCTAGTATAAGCATGGAGGTAAGGACTGGCAGCGATTGTATTAGGGCGACGCTCTGAACACTAGCCGCTTCTGCCGCACGCGCGGACTAAACTTGCCCAAAAGAAAAAAGATCAATGCGTGCTCTACAGCAGCAAACATTCATCCGGTTCAATGAGATTATCCAGACTGGAGCATAATCGATCAATTGAGCCTTGACTACCACTGATTTCCTCTCATTGCCTTTGATCTCGTGATCTTCACCATTGCGTTTGCTTAAGTGCAGATCCGATAACTTGACACTTTTGAAACTTTGTTTCTGACCTGAGTCCTCAACCAAAACAATCTATTACGAGCCGTGCAGCCTCTGAGGCATTCTTCTGAAGTAACTTCGAAGGCACAATCCATTGATCTTGGCCGACATTCCATTCACAGCCATGAGTGCAACCAAGGAGAGCGCACCGGAGAAGAGCATGCTATGGGGAGGGCGTTTCACAGGTGAGTAAATTGAGGGCGCTTGTGAACACGCAAATCATTGAACTAACCCATATTGCTGAAGGTGGTGTTGACCCACTTATGATGAAGTACAATGCGTCAATCTTTTATGATCGTGCATTTTATGCAGAAGACATCAAAGGCTCCATTGCCTATGCTCGCGCCAACCAGAAGACCGGGATCCTGACTGCGAGCGAGTTCACGGAAATTGAACGAGGCCTGCAGCAAATTTACAAGGAGTGGAATGAAGATCAGTTTGTTATAAAGCCAGACATTGATGAGGACATCCACACTGCCAATGAGCGGCGCTTGGGTGAAATCATTGGCAAGCAGATCGCAGGCAAGCTACATACTGGTCGCAGCCGCAACGATCAAGTGGCCACAGACATGCGCATGTGGCTACGAGACGAGCTGAGGAAGATTGACGGGCATCTGTCAGACTTTCTAAAGGTTACAGTCGCCATAGCCGAACGAGATATTGATCACGTCATGCCGGGCTACACGCATCTACAGCGTGCACAGCCCGTCCGGTTCTCACACTGGCTTCTCTCACATGGTCTATCCTTTGCATCGGATTTGCAGAGACTACGCGAGCTCTTCAAGCGTGTGAATAGATGCCCTCTTGGCTGTGGTGCTCTAGCTGGCAATCCGTTCGGTATCGATCGAGATGCCATGGCCAAGGAGCTGGGATTCGACGATCTGATCTATAACAGCATGTCAGGTGTGGCTGATCGAGATTTTGTGGTCGAGACGACTCAGTGGGGTGCGACACTCATGATGCACATCAGTCGCTGGGCCGAAGATCTTATAGTCTACAGTACAGCAGAATTTGACTTTGTCAAGCTCGCTGATGCTTATTCTACAGGCTCTTCGTTGATGCCGCAGAAGAAGAATCCTGATAGTCTGGAATTGCTTCGAGGCAAGAGTGGGCGTGCATTCGGCCACATGGCAGGCCTCATGATGAGTGTAAAGGGTATTCCAAGCACATACAACAAGGACTTGCAAGAAAGCGTCGAGCCCATGTTGGATCATGTGAAGACGGTCTCGGACAGCATTCAAATCGCCACGGGTGTACTCAGCACCATGAAGATTCAGCCAGACAAGATGCGCAAAGCGCTGACGCCAGACATGCTCGCTACTGACATTGCCGACTATCTGGTGCGCAAGGGTGTACCCTTCCGCGAGACGCACCATATTTCTGGACAAGTGGTTGCATTAGCTGAGCAGCTGGGCAAACCAATGGACGAGCTTAGCTATGAGCAACTCAAAGGCGTCGATGGACGCTTCGAGCCAGATATCGTCCAGTCGTTTGACTATCAGAAAAGTGTCGAGATGCGTAGCGCAAAGGGGGGAACCAGCCGAGCGGCTGTGCTTGAGCAGGTCGGTGTGATCAAGCAAATGCTTCTGTAGATAATAGGCTAGTCATATGATGGTAGAATCAACGCTGTCAACGGAGAAAATTATTGGCCTATCGCCACGATTTTCATACTGAAGAGACCTTCACTTGCTATTCTGATGACCAGTAAGCCAGCAACATGCAGCGACATATGAGAACGCGCAAGGTTCAAACGAGGTAAGTGAGGTTCGGCAATACGGGGAAAACAAGTTGATAAGAAAACAATAATTTTGTTCTAAAGGATATCATCAACAAACGGACCGGAAAAGCCTCACGAGGGAGCTACATCGGTTTAAAGACATCGTCACTCTCTGCTCCCTACAGGGTAGTTTTTGCCAACTACCCTCATTCAATCGAATCATACAACTCCAACGTCGGGACAACCCCACAGATTCCACAAACTCCTATATAGACTTTGAACCTGATATAAAAATCGTTTCAGAGACTTCATTACTGCTGCACCAGGCGCCAATCATTTATCGGGAGGACGAGTCTGCCAGCTCCTCTTTTATTTCGTTGTGCTTGGGTGATTCGGCGAGGACCTTGGAGACGTTGACGTCCTTGCCAACTTTGTCAGTCAGCAGGTCACGAAGAATCTTGTTTTCTGACTCTAGCTGGCTGACGCGATTCTCCAGGAAGGACACACGGTCTGTCATCTCCTTGGCCGTCTTCTCCATTGCCTGCTCGCGCTGCTTCTTCTTGACACGGAAACGTGCAGATGCAGCAGTGTTGCGGCGACGCTTGTCCTCTTCTGCGGCGACACGTGCAATATCGCCATTCTCGTCGACTGGAGAGCTTTTTGCATCAGGTGATGCGCCAGATGATGGCTTCCGCTTTTCGCCGGCTCGTGGGGTGCTGACAGCAGATTGGTCGGCACTTGTTGGGCCATAAGGCTTCATATGACCCTGTCCGGGGAGGCTGTGGGCAGATGTCATCATGGAAAAGTCTTGGTAGTCGCCTGGATGTATGGTTAGAGCAGGTTTAATATAACGGATCAGAGTTTGACGAACCTCCTGGAAATGCGCTTTGAGTGGCCGATGCTGGCTGCGACACACCATGATGTTGATATTGCATTTGGGGACCAGTCATGTCGCCCATGTCAAAATTAAAGAATTCGCCGTCAGTGAAAAGAGATAGGTCGGTGTCAAGTTCGAGGTTGCCAGACTGCTGCGCATGAGGTATTTGCACATCGTACTCTGTGCTAAGACTGTTCAGATGGCTGATGTCTGGGTACATGGAAGGTCTTCGACCATTGCTGGTATTATTGAAGGACATTTCTCGACGAGTGTCGGGCTCTCGACAAAGGTGTAGGGTGATGGTGACTCCACGCGCTCGATGGGAGGTCAATGACTCGAACGTGAGACGTGGCCGTGCGCGGGTTTATTGGGCAATCAAAGGCGAGTCGAAAGACTGCCGGGTCCAAAGACAATGGCCAGGATACACTGTTGCTATGCACTTGATCTTCCTGTCAATAAAGTAGAAATATTGTGTAGAAGGGGTGCAAGTGGAAAGGTCGAAGTACGTCCAGCATTGGTGAGGGGTCGTGGCGCGCAGCAGATTTTGGTGAGACCATGACCCTTACAAATCCACTGCGCTTGGCCGACATTGTTTCTGCGCGTGACTTTCTGCGCAGAGACTTCCTCCAATCACGACTCTTGCTCTGCCGTCGAAGGTTCGTGCTCTTGAACTTACTCTGCCGTTCATACATGTTCCATAATTTTGAGGTATTCAGTTAGAAGATTGCCTCGGTCTGATTCTGCTTAATTTTGTTTAGGAACAATTGCTATTATATACACATTTTCTGATTTGCAAGTATCAAGAAAAGCTGTCTGCAGCCCTCGTGTGCTGTGGCCAGAACCTGACGAAAGCCATCGGCGGTTTGCGGGTTGACACCGTTGCGCTCTGTCTCGCAGCCACCAACGCCAGACTTTTCTCTCTGTACGGCCGGTAAGCACTAATTTAAAGTTTTACAGCGCACAACCCGGCGAGAGAGGTCTTGCTTTTTGACCCTGACTAGTCACGTGTCTGGCTTGGCTTTACTTGACCGCCACCAAAAGGGCTGTATCTGTACAGCAGCATACACCAGGTGCAATACTGTGGAGCTGGAAAGTGCCATTCGGCAATGGCTGGCCTTCAGGTGGGATCCCCAGCCATTGCATGCATTGGAGTTATCGGCAAACACGACAACCCTCTGCACATTGCCTTATTTCCTGCCAGTGAGCGAGATGCTCTTGAGTTTCAGTTTTTGCTCAACTCATCATTAGACATCTTTGAAGCACGTCTACCCCACAAGGCTGCTGATCACGACTTTGGCTTACTGCAAACAATTGATGAGCGCCTGGCAATGTATGGCTGGCTGACTAATACTGGAGTAAAATTCGTTGTCTTCGTTGACATGGAAGGCCGCGCTGCTCCAACAGAAGAATTTGCCCGGCTACCATCCACTCTAGGCATTCGCGATGCTGAGTTACGGCCAGTGTTTCGTGCTCTCCATAATGCTTACATACGGCTACTTCGGAATCCATTCTATGACCCTGATCAGCATACGCCAGCCGACATGAACATGATATCAAGTCCCACATTCATAAAGGAAGTTGAACGTATCGCCCAAACTTGGCGACCTGGCCTTGGTGCGATTTGAAGACTTCTACTTGGGAATGTCTACTGGAGTCTGTTGATGAAGAGTCATTTCCCATGAGCTATCTGCGCGTCGCCATACGCTTGTGATGAGCGCATGGTAGAGAGGCTCATCCGTGCGAGTGGCATTGACCTCGTAGGAAATCTGAGCGGCGTCGTGCCCGAGTGAGACTACGCGAACCTCGTCAAGCTCATATTGTGTCCACGGTTTCAGATCAGCGCGTGTCAATATTTCTGCTAGCGACGGAGTGGTGTCGTGGTCGAAAATAGCGCTTCCAGGAAATATCATGACACAATCCGGAGCTAGGAAGGGGAGTAGCGCGTTACCGCCTTTCTTGAGAGCTTCCCATGTTTCATGTTCCTTGCTCAGGATCTCTTGCCTGAGGGCTCCATGGTCCTGTGACTCTGATGAAGCAGCCATACCCGTTCTCCTCAAAGATATCTATCATTGGGTCAGCCCGAGCAATTATTACCCTCGCCACTGATGAAGGGCATATCAATGTGAAAATCGCCTACATTCAACTTGACTGTATTGTAATTCTAGCAGTAGTAGATTAACAGAAGACTTTATGCTCTGATTTCACGCCGTTCCCAGCCCGACTCCAACTTGATTCGGAATGACGTAGTTGCAATACGTCGGCCAGAATATGCCTCAAACGCAGATATGCTCGGCCTGGGCCTATACGCATTTGATATTGCATGATTTGAAAGATCCACCGTTTCAGATCTTTGTGTTATTTTTTATAGACTGCAATATTTGTGATAACCCAGCTACTATGCAATGTTATCAGCCTCAAGCGTTACTGGAGTCTCCATCACCAACCCATTGGTGCTGTACCGCTCGCTGATTGCTACCAAGCGCATTGTCGCAGACCCTGCACAACATCGGCTTGCCTTGCATCTGCAACAGCTTTACGAAGACCTGAAAGACTATGAGCCTTCGATTCAGTATGGGCATCGTTTGCAGCAGATCAGCCGCGCGCTTGGCCCGTCTCGAAGCCAGAAGCCGGCCGATGAACCTCCAGATGCTCAAAAGTCGAATCTTTTTTCCTACTTGACGCAGCGATCAGATAATGAAAGACTTGCATTGACCAGAGTCCTCACCAGTCACGAGGCTGCGTTAGAAATGACGTCGCCGAAGGGCTTAATGCTTCATGGGGAAGTTGGGACAGGCATGCTAATCGTTGGCTTATCATTTAGATTTTCACTAACTTGTTGCATAGGGAAGAGTATGCTCGTGGACCTCTTTGCAGAATGCTTGCCGAATCGCAAGAAACGGCGGTGGCATTTCACGACTTTTATGCTCGAAACTATGGCTAAATTGGAGCAGCTACGCCGTAGCCGACTCCTATCCATTCCAGACGCTATTGGCTCTCAGGAAGATTACTCGCTTTTATGGCTAGCTAAAGACCTTGTTGACACCTCGCCCATCATCTTTCTGGACGAGTTCCAATTGCCAGATCGCGCTGCCACTAAGATCATGACAAACCTTATGACCAGTTTCTTTCAGCTGGGCGGGGTTCTCATCGCGACGAGCAACAGAATGCCAGAAGAGCTAGCGAAAGCAGCCGGTATGCAATTTGAGACTCGTGAATTTGCGCCTAGGGCGGGCTCTCTAGCCGCCCGATTGGCTGCGGCGCTTGGGCATTCAGAGAGTGGTAAAAGTGAAGGTATGTATGGAGGCTCTTCTGAGTTTGCGAGATTTCTGGAGGTGCTGAGAGCGAGATGTGATGTTTGGGAAATGGAGAATGGTAAAGATTATCGACGACAAGAGACTGAAGTCGAGACGAGCCAGTCTCAAGACTCTTCGTCGCTAACCCCTAAGTACTACTTTGTCAAGCCCGCCGTGGACTCGGAAAATCATGACGCATGGTCCAAAGATCTTGAAGCTGCACAACATGCTGCTGTTACTGCCCATGGCGGAGCCCCTTCAACATCTCAGCTCAGTGCCAAATCAGTGCACTGGGATAGTGATGTATTGCAGATATACGGTCGTACGGTCATTGTTCCCCGACAGCATAATGCCGTTGCTTGCTGGACCTTTGATGAAATATGTTGCCAACCTTTTGGGCCAGCAGATTATATCACAATGGCATCGCGGTACCACACGTTCATTTTGATTGACATTCCGACTCTGTCGGTGCTGCAGAAGAATGAGGCACGTCGACTCATCTCACTGCTGGATGCACTTTACGAAGCACGCTGCAAGCTTCTGGTCTCTGCCGAGGCAGGACCTGACGACATTTTCTTTCCTGATGCGAATGGAGGTGCTGCCGAAGAGACCGTCGACCAGGACGCCATTTACGCCGAAACCATCGCCGAGGTTTATCAAGACGTGACTGCACCGTTCCGTCCCAACATCACCTCGTATACCGATTCTCCGACCACCAACGATGAGTCACGCTTTTCAAAAAGGCCTACACAAGAATTAAAATCGCCGGCAGAAGCGACTAATCCACCTGATCAGCTCGAAGATGGACCTCCCAACAGGCCTGGTCCGGGAGGCAGTAACGGAAGCATGGAAAAGGAAGGGCAAATATCTCCCCAGGTCAGACCAAAGCAGGGACGGCGAGGCTATATTCCAGGCGATAGACATGCTGCTGGTCCGGATTTCCAAAAGGCCGGGATATTCACTGGTGAAGACGAAAAGTTTGCATATAAAAGAGCACGCAGCAGATTGTGGGAAATGTGCGGCTCAAAATGGTGGTCTCGAGGCGAAGACGGCAGTAAAGGGTGGTGGAAACCACTAGACGCTGCAGCTCGAAGCTGGGAGTCACCGAACAAGTCGTTATCGCCTGCCTATATATCGGCTAGAAAAGGAGATGAAGCAGAAGCGCCAAGTCTTCTACATGAAGAAGGATTCATTGGAGAACGACCAGTGAGCCCCGATCAAGACGACGTGCTTTTCAATTCAGCATCACCATTCCGCGTGCATGAAAAGCCCCCTCCCAAGATGGGCTGGGAACACATCTGGGGTCTCATGAAGTGGGGTAAGCGGGCGGGAAATTGGGGTGAAGGTGTAGATGGGATAGAAGCACGAAAGTCCAAGATTAGAGGATGGCCAACTGGTGAGAGAGACGTGGGCGACCATGATGACATTGAATGGGAGAATGGTCGTCAAGTACGCTACATACGACAGGAAAAGGAGAGGCGTGCTCGGGAGGAAGCCGCCAAGGAAGAAAAATAGCATAGTGTACATAAGATTCAATTCTGTTAGAGAAGAGATGTATTTTCCTGCATTTGTACAAGACTTGCAAAGTCGAATTCAAAGCACGAGTCTGGCCCCTTGGAGATTGAAGCTCTTGGACCCTGGCGGCAAGCCACTATTCCCAATTGCGTTTACGTCACGTTTCGGGTGCTGCCCGTCGCTCTTTTGTTGCTCTCAAGGAACAGGTTGCTCGCTCACTCGTCAGCTGTCAAAGGTGGGACCTTGCTTCTCTGTGGATTTGATCAATCACGAAATCTACTGGGGCGGCGGTGACATACCTGGGACATTACAGAAGCGGATTGCTCTTGAAGCAGATTTGCCTGAGGTCAGGCAGGAGGCAAAGCTACCATGGCGGCAGTCGAACGGATAAACAAATCGCAAGGTTCGATGCAGTCACGACCGCAAAAGTTGTTTTTACTAACTCAGTGGCCGCAGAAAAAACCTCAAAGAAGAAGCCATTCGCTTGGGTCAAAAAGTTGACCAACTTTGGAAGCGGCCGTGACCACAGCGGCGAACGCAAGAAGAGCCCAAAGAAGAGCAACGGCAACCCATTGGTATCGGGCACTGGCGATGAAAATAGCAACGGCAATCGAGAGAACAAGGCAGAGTCAAAGCGCATTACATCAGATACCGCTCCCCGCGTGTCCTATCAAGCAGACTTGCGTCGCGGTAGCGCAGAGGCCTCGGCCGAAGGAGGCGGCAACCGCTCAGCAGCACCTACACTACACACGAACGGAGACGCCTCAGACGCAGGGCAGTCGAAATCCGCGACAACATCTGGAAATACAGCGGAAGTGGGCAGCGCAAGCATTTTCTCATCGTCGAACCATTCTGCTCGATCATTAACGACCACGCTCACCACGATACAATCTACCGCCCCAACTGGCCATATACCTTCAAATACGACCACGAACCTGGCCGGACAGTCGTCGAACCACTCGCAGCAGCCGTCGCAGGGATCCACATACTTCAGCCATCAGTATCCCACCACACCTATTGCCTCAGCTGTGCCAGCGCATGTAAGTGGAGGGCAAAGCAGCCATCTGCCAACAACATATCGGAGCGCTACGGCAAACAATCTGCTGAGTGACAACGCGTCTGTGATGACACTCGCATCCTCACATCACAATCGCCGTGTTGGCGACCGTCGCAACTCTGCCGACACCAATGCTTCAGTGCGCGCAATTCCACCGTCGTCTCAATGGGGAGGGTCGCGTGAGTCTCTACCGTTATCTACGCTATCTACCGGCGCGACGGAGCAGGGGCCGACTCCAGCTCCCGGCTCTGGGAACGTGTATCAGGCCACTTCATCACGGCCTAGCATAGGCGGAATTGCCAGTGCTGAGCGTCAGAGTGTCTACAGCTCAAATGCAATGTCGCCAACAACCACAGGCATGGTCAGCGAACGCAACAGTCTTTACGCGTCGAGCCGTGTCGGCGCAGCGGCAGATAATGCCAGCCTGCGCGGTCTGGCAGGAGATGCGAACAGCATTCGGGGACCATTAACGGATGGGGCTGCCAGCGTTCGAGAAGCCAGCATTCGAGGTGAAAAGGGTGCAGACGGCGCCAGTATCCGCAGCAGCTTATTGGGAGGTCATGGGCGCAACAACAGTATCGCCAACAGCATCGCCACGTCGAATATCCTTCGAGTTGGTGATGCTGCTGACGGCCAAGAGGCTGGTCCAACTGCAGCCAGCGAGGTTTGAACGCTGCCTCGTGTATGAACATTCGGGCATTCAAGGTCAGGCGCAAGATGAGGCTTCAAAGGGAGACGCGCGCAGGGAAGGGTCGCTCCAATGGGGCCGTCTGGAGGGCAGAAATTATTTCGATGTAAATTAAGGCCAATTTCGTTGCGAGTCTGCCGGACTTATTTCATGGCGGCTATATGAATTGCCGGTCTTGTATATCTGATGCTTTGTCCTATGTGGAGACTTTGGGCGACCGCACACACATTGAATCGGGTCGATGCAAACTTGTGCAAGACCCACACAGCTATAAAACGATTTGGATCCAAGGAAAAGGAACAGAGTGCAGTCTCATCAACTGCAGCATGTTGGAGAGACTCGGTAGACCCATGATTTCGGGACTACAGCCTTGTAAGAATGTGGGGTATTGAGCCCGACTGACTGAACTACTGGGGTAATGCCCAGGCCTAGCCATATTGGTGGCGCACAACCAAGCGACCTTCAGAGGCGTAGACGGAGAGGGGCACTTGTCATATGCACGTCGTCGCAAAATCTGTCTGGTTCCAGGCTGGCTGCTCCGCGGTACCGCCGAATGCTGTAGTTTTGGCCTGTCCCAAGAGGCCGTCGCTGCTAACCTGGGGTGGGGCCTGGCACAAGTCATTCGCTAAGTGCCTTAGCTCGGCAGAGAAGCCTCGAGTCCGTCTGAGCATTCGGCAAGCTTTTCGCCTCGTCAGCCAGCCCATGTACTGTTCACACACCGTGGGCAAACGCATTCCTATCCATCCTCTTTGTCTGTGCATTTTACTTCCAAAGAGGTTCCATGTCGACAATGCGCCCAACGGCCCTGTGCTTTCGGCAAACCTGTCCACCCTCCTCTGCCCTGACATCATACAGCTCATGATCGCTGCTGCGCGCATACACACCCGCCAAACATGGGCTTCACCCTCCATGGCCGTGACGAGCCTGCTCTCGAGAGCCGAGCATCGGTCGTGCTCGCCGTCACGGCTGCCATGATTGCCAGCTCGTCAGTCTTCGTATTCATGCGGCTCGTCTCGCGCATTGGCATTGTCAAGAAAGTCACGCTGGACGACTACTTTATTGTAGTGGCCTGGGTCATCGCCTTCGGTCTCTCCTTCTCCATATGCCTTGCAACTCGATACGGACTGGGCAGACACGCGGGAGATGTGCCGAGATCGGATTTGTATTCGCTCACGCGTCTTCAATATACCTTCAGCGTCCTGTACAATCCCGCACTGATGGCCACCAAGACGTCGATCCTCGTCTTCTACCTCATGATAGCGAAGACAATGCGTGTCTTCAAATGGGCATCCGTTGGCGTCCTGGTCATTGTCAACGCTGGCGGACTTGCTCTGTCGTTCCTCAACATCTTCCAGTGCCGTCCACTGAGCGCATTATTCCTGGACCCGAGACCTGACTCGGCCAAGTGTTTTGATATAGTCACCCTGTATCTCTCATCAGCGCCGCTCAACATCATGACAGATCTGTGTATTCTGCTCCTACCCATGCCAGTCTTGAAGAGTATGCGGCTCCCGCGCAAGCAGAAGCTCATTCTCTACATCACTTTTGGGTTCGGCGTTTTTGTGACAGCGGTCGACGTCGTCCGCATCTCTTACCTGCAGAATGCCTCCACGAACCGGCTCAGAGACATTCAGACAGGCCAAAGCACTTCTGCTGCTAGCGCCAACACTACAAATGAAAGCGACTTCCCCTGGTATGCCTCACTGGCTTTCATGTGGTCAGCCATTGAGGTCAATGTCGGTATCATGTGCGCCTGCGTGCCAGCTCTGAAGCCGCTTGTCGTTCGATTTTTGCCGCGCTTCTTGAGCGATTCGAAGAGAAGTTCAGTCATTGAGAAAGCGACACTCGACTCTCGCGACTTGGCGGCACTCCATCACGTGCCTTCCATGCCGCATTCCGAGCATTCCAATGAAGCCATTGAGCCTGCAACCGGACCAGATGCGCAACTCGACATGATGGAATTCTTGACCACGCCAGAAATGGCGCACACGAACGGCACTTCGGCGCGCATAGAGCGCACCGACACTGTACAGACCAATTTCTCTGGCACGACGCCTTCGAATCATAACCACTTCTTTGATTTTGTAAACTTGTCCGCCCACAAAAGCCTCGTTCGACTGACGGCAAGGGAATCCATTCGGCCAATTGCTGAAATTACCATTGTCTTCTTTCTATGGGGATTTGCTTACGGACTACTCAACACTCTCAATGCACAGTTCCAGTTGATAGCGCACATGTCGACCGCCCAGACCATTGGCATACATTCCATCTACTACGCCGGCTACTTTGTTGGTCCAATCACATTTGGGAGACTTGTTCTGAAGAAGTGGGGTTTCAAAGCTGGCATCATTGTCGGCTTCATCATCTACGGCACTGGTACCCTTGTCTTTTGGCCCTCTGCTGTCCTGACTTCTTTCCCGGCTTTCCTCATCTCAAATTTCATCGTCGGCCTCGGCCTTTCGACACTTGAAGTTGCTGCGAATCCTTTCACCGTCCTTTGTGGCCCGCCACAGTATGCCGAATTCAGGCTGCAGCTGTCACAAGCTGTTCAAGCATGTGGTACAGTGGTATCACCACTTTTGGCCAAGAAGGCGCTATTCAACAATGTTCTTGACGCACCGTCTCTTGTCGACGTGCAGTGGACTTATCTCGCCATCTCACTTTTCGTCTACATCCTGGCGTTCGTATACTATGTGATCAAAATGCCAGAGGTTACGGATGAAGAGCTCGAGGAGCTGGTCGAGACTCGACTCCCAGCAGCAACAGCGCAGCTTCGCAAGACGAATATCATCTGGTGGACTCTTGGCCTGGCTGTCTTCTCACAATTTCTGTACGTCGGGGCCCAGGAATGCATCGCGACAAGCTTCGGCAACTACCTGGTTCAGATTGCACCCATTGCAGATGGCACACTGGATGACGAGCCGTCATATGAAGCCATTGCACATACGCTGTTCGCAGTGGCGCGCTTCATATCCGCTGCACTGACCTTTCTCATCATGCCACGGCACCAGCTTTTCCTATGGGTCTCTGGTGCTGTTACCTTTGCAGCTCTGGCAATGAACTTCACCGGCACCACCTCTGCCACGATGCTACTCATGGTGTTTTTCTTCGAGGGCCCAATCTTCTCTCTTCTGTACTCAATGGCGCTCCGGGGTCTTGGCAGACATACTCGAGACGGAGCTGCGCTTCTGACTTCTGCAATCGGCGGAGGAGCTGTCTTCCCACCCATCATGCATGCCGTTGCCGAAGGCCGTCGTTACTATACCGTCAGTGGCGGGTCCTCGAGTGGCGACGGGATGAGCTATCCGAATTACCAATATGCTCTGTGCGTCGTTGTGGCCATCTTCGCGTTTTCTATGATCTATCCACTATACCTTAACACGATCCCCAACGCGAAGAAGCAAGTCGACCCAATCGATCCTACTGGCGAGCCACGACGGTACTCCAGCTCTGCGATGACATCAGGCATCAAGCGGCGGCTTACGTTAACGCTGCCTAAGCCTACTCGACGGAAGATAACGAGTGGTGCAAGCGAGGCTGCCAGCAGCGAGGTACAGGGGAGTGGAGAAACAAGCCCTGCAAAGCGAGAGAGCTGGTTCTCATAAAGTACGAAATGGCCTTTTCTGAGCGTTCTAGCGTGGCGTTACAAGTCTCTGTTGTTTTGACATCTCTGGAACCTTTAATATTACTGTAAATAGCTGCAAATTCGTCTTAAATCATCGTGTGACAAAATTGTATTACACTGTTCGTTCCTTCAGAGCTGCTGACGCGTATTGAGAGCTGTGTGGGATCCAAGTCAAGTTGTTAGTGCGGCACAGCGGACGCTGCAGAGACGCGCACTGGTGGGAAGCCGACCAAACTATGTTTCGCGCGCGACGCTGAGCCGTAGCAATCTCTGTCCTTTAATCACCGTCGCCACTGTCGCTAAGAATGTCGTCGCAATCATGGCAGCAGCTGCTGGAGCAGCAGCAAACGTATCTTGCCTCAACTGCTCAGGATCCGCGTCTTGGTACATTGCTGCAAGCTATCAATCGCTATGTGGACACCTTGCACGAAGAGCTCCACCGTCTGCGCGCCACATCAGGGACTGAGAATAGCGGGCCTCCAAACAAGAAGCGTCGTGTTGACGTGTCTGGAGCCGGCAGCGCAAGCTCCTCAAAGACCGCACTCGCCACCAAGCCGTCTGATCTGACGGTCCCCGAAGTCAGTTTCAGTACTCCTGTTCGAAAGAAGCTGAGAGTCGAGCTTGTGGGAGGCATTGATGGAGGCATTCGGGCAATCGATGGCAAGACACAGAGTACCGAGGCAATGATGGGCTGGGATGAGATTGGTGAGCTTTCAGGCTACTTCACGATATTGATCAAACAACAACTAATACATTGAGGCACAAAGAACAGGTGATTTCAGTCCCAGTGCCCGAAAAGGCTCAACCTGCGCACAACTTCCTGTTCATTCCCCACGACAACGCCAAAGACACTCTCGTGCTCACGCTTCCTGGCACAGCAGCAAGTGGTTTTCAAGCCTCACAGACACCGTCGGTGCGAGCTCCGTCATTGGAAGAAGCTGTAACACAACCAGAGGCGTTTGTCAGGTGGATAACAAGCTGTTCAGCAGGGCGCTGTCGTGTTGTTGAGCCGTCAGCAGACGAGTTCCTGTCGCAACTGAGCCAGCCTCACAAGTCCACCGTCAAACCAGCACACGTCAAGGCATTCAGAGGCTCCAAGGATGGGTTTCTGTATCTGCTTGCGCCAGGAATTGTGTTCGGTTTCCGCAAACCTGTGCTGTGGTTCCCCTTTGATCGCATAGTCACTGTAAGCTACACCAGTGTTCTACAACGCACGTTTAACATGGTTATCTCGGCCCGTGGTGTCGAAGCTGGCAGAAATGCAGATGAAGAGATTGAATACGAGTTTGCAATGCTTGATCAGGCCGACTTTGCGGGCATTGACGCGTACGTCAAGCGACATGGACTACAGGATGCCAGTCTCGCTGAAGCCAGACGAGCGAAGCGATACGGTGTCAACGATGCCAGGCGAGGTAAAGATGAGACGAACGGAGATCAGGCAAATGGTAGCGATGAAATCACCCCTGTCGTAAAGACAGAGCAACAGCTGCAAGATGAGGAAGATGAGCTCGAGGAAGACTTTGACCCTGGCAGTGGGGGCGAGAGCGACGGTAGTGGCACAGACAGCGAGGACGATGATGCGACAGCTACGGCAGAAGCTTATGACAACGATGATTTGGACCAAGCTGGATAAACAGGTAAACGTCTGCGCAAGAAAAACAATGTTTTGCTATCGGACTGAGACAACTTTGCTTCTTCCAAATGCAAAGCTGAAACCATTGTACTCGAGGAAAACCCCCTTACACTCAGGGGCAGAAATCTGTCAGGCAATATTCTTAATGGGGGCCGCTCACAGCCTTAATGCCACGAAAATTCTTGGACTAGATGCAAAGCCCTTGTCTCAACAAAAGCAAGTTGTTCCTGTCGGCCACCGAGCTCAAGGGCACATTCAATCAGGTCCGGACTGCGCTATCTGGCCAAGTGTATTGTTGGCGACATCATAGGCTTACCATCCCAATTAAGCACCCGGACAGATATTGGGAGTATCGCGAACCATGAATAATAGGATTGACCACTCTTCAATGGTGGTGCAACTGCCTACGCCCGTTGGACTGGCGGTCCGCGCTACCGACACGGCAGGAGAAGGTTAGGCGAATACCAATTGACAAGAGTTTAGGTGGACATGGGTGTGCGATCGGGGATGATGCAACATATCTGGCCGTTAGCAGTCGGGCACATGGCAACGGCATGTGATGCGAAAACACATAGCATGCCAAAATTGGCAATGTGCATAGCCAAGATTTCTATCTTTACTGGCCAACGGGAAGCTTGGGCACCCTCTCTGCACCTCCTCGCGACTATCCGCTCGTCCGTAACCGTCTTCAAACTGCTGTGTTCTCCTTTGGATTTGGAAAGAGGTTTCCACATAACAAGAAGAATTCTCGGGTGTAAGCAGACAGAATCCAGAGTGGGGCTGCTTTGAGGGAGAAAGACGAGTGCTTGGGCGCTTACCAGGGGTAACGAGGGCGGCAAGCATAACCCCCTGCATGCAGTGTTGCAGAACAATTGACCCACCTCAGCATTTACTTCTCGTAAGCACAACCCGACGCGGCACCTTCCGAACAAAAATCAAACTCTTGTCAAAGCTTACAAATTTATTGAATTTGCTAATCCTAGAAATGAGCTCCTGGAGGCAAAAGACAAGCTTGTCAGAAGATGAGCGTTGCGCTCAACTTTGGGGGGCCGGTAGAGGGGCATGAGGTCATGGCGTAAGGTGTGAAAGAAGGCAATCGGTGGCGGGGCGCTCGGGAAGCGGCGCCAACGGTAGGAGAAAAGGCAGGGAACCACAGCACGGACGATCTGGGTCCTCTTCCCGCCTCCGTCCCAGCCATCACGAAAGTCTCCGACATCCATACGGTCACAGAGAAGCATTAGACTTCTTGACATCCATGGGTAGAGATTAAAAAAATCATGGACTGAGTTCGGCCGACCAAAAGTTTCTTCTGCGATTCCAGTGCTATGCATCATTGCACCATGTAGAGCTTAGTGGCGGCAACACAAATGGAGTGGCGGTAACCAAAAACAGTGGCTGGCAGTACCAAAAAAAACTGATTGCCCTGACGCTTAGCCCCATGGGTGACTAGCGCTCCAATTAGTGCGTGTCGGGCAGCGAATTGTACGGCACAGAAGCTCCGGGGTGCACCTCGACGGTATCGAAACCTTGTCAGACTGCCATGCATCTAAGTTGCCCAGCCTTCTCTTGCATGCAACGTCCCTGGACGTGAGAGTTATAAGAAGCCCGCTCTTCTCATGTACATCACTTCGGGTTTTTTGCTTTCCTAGTATCCAGTCCGTTTGCTTTGCCAGCCTTCCCTCGCTCAGTGCCGGCTTCGCATCTTTGTTACTTCTGCAATTCACTCTTTCCAGTCAATACACAAACAACAATGTACTTTAAGCAGACCACTGTCGCAGCTTTCGCTGCCCTCCTTGCGGTTTCGCAGGCGCAGGACCAGTACGGCCAACCTGCCTACAGCCCCCCAGCACCTCCAGCATACGGCGGCTCAAGCGCTCCGGTGTACTCACCATCTTCCCCTCCGGTGTACTCGCCATCTTCACCACCAGTGTACTCTCCATCCTCGCCTCCAGTATACTCGCCATCCTCCCCACCGGTCTACTCGCCATCTTCGCCTCCAGTGTACTCTCCATCTTCACCACCGGTGTATTCTCCGTCTAGCCCACCAGTCTACTCGCCATCTTCGCCTCCGGTCTACTCGCCTTCAAGCCCACCGGTCTATTCGCCTTCAAGCCCACCAGTCTACTCGCCATCTTCACCCCCAGTCTATTCACCATCGACTCCACCTACATACCAGTCTCCCACTCCTCCGGTCTACCAGCCTCCACCCCCTGTCTACTCTCCACCGACGCCCCCAGTCTACGAGACTCCCACCCCTCCAGTCTACGAGACTCCCACTCCTCCAGTTTACGAGACTCCCACTCCTCCCGTCTACTCTACACCTGGAGAGACCCCAACTGGCCCAGTCCCTTATCCCACCACCTCGGTTCCTGGCTATGCCACTATCCAGACTTCCGTTCCTGTCACCACCACCTCTCTTCTCCCTGTAGAGACTGGCCCGCCAAGCTACGCTACGACGCCTGGCTCTCCTCCGCCAGAATGCTCTGCCGTCACCCAGATTGGTGACGGACAGCCCCAGGCCCCAGCCTACTGCACATCTGCGCCTGTGCCTCCAGTCAGCACACCTGTTGCACCTCCACAGTACACGCCCACCAGCGCTGCTCCCGTTGGCTCAGCACCACCAGTCGCACCTCCACTGTACACCCCGACTGCTTCTCCCAAGCCAGCTTGCCCTGCCGTCTCCCAGATTGGTGATGGACAGCCCCAAGCTCCAGTCGACTGCACCTCTGCGCCCGTGCCTGTGCCTTCTGGCACTGCTCCTGGTGTTCCAGCCCAGTACACTCCCACGGGTACTGGCGCTCCAACTCAGTACACTGGTGCCGCCAACGCCTTCGCTCCTGCCGCCCCTCTGGCCGGAGTCATGGCTGCCGCTGCTGTTATTCTCTTCTAGGTTATGTTTTTATGAAACTATTGAAATGACTCATCAGGAAATTGGAAGATGATCACAAGAATTTGCAAATGTCTTTATGCATATATATCATAATATAATGAAAGAATGTTCGAATGAAGCTCTCTTTTGCTAATTGTCAGTGACTGCCATGCTCAAGCGAGGTTGATGTGGGTTGACTTTGGTCAGCATTCCCCCGATTCCTGCAGGAAGTCAAACAACCCTTGTCAATCCCTTGCAAGCTTCAGTCGCGTTTGCTGCACTAGCCCAACTTGAAGTCCGACTACGCAATCTCCCATCTCCGCGGGGAGCCGAGAATTATTTGCCAACCTTTCTCAAGCTCATTGCTCGCCCGTCACCTTGACTACCAGCTTGCCGGTAAAGCCGCCTGCTTTGAGCTTCGTGTACGCCTCAGACACTTGCGAAAGCTCAAATGTATGGCTGACGGCTGGCTTGACTTTACCCTCGCCCATCCACTGGCTCAGTGTGCCTAGATCTTTCTCGGAAGTGTGAGCGCTGTGAAAGGCAAACTTGCGCTTGCCTCCACCAAGAAAGCCAGGCCACAAGTATATCTGGAGAAGAGCTGTGATGCTGCTGAAGGTGGCCTGGCCTGCAATGTTGATGAATTTGCCGTCGGGCTTGAGGAAATGGTGCGCTTGCCAGTACAGTGCAGGCACGCCAGCAAAATCAACGACGTGATCGAACTGGGTACCACTTCGCTTCAACGCCGCTCCAACGTCCTCGGTGCGATAGTCGATAGTCTCATCAGCGCCAATACTCTTGCAAAACTGTGCATTCGAACCAGAGCATGCCGTGACCACATAACAGCCCAACGCCTTTGCTATTTGAATGCCGAATGAGCCTACGCCACCGCTTCCACCGTTGATGAATATTTTGTCTCCGGATTTGACGTGTGGTGCAATGCATTGATAAGCCGTCTGGCCACATACGCCCACAGAGCTCCCTGCTTCCAAGGTGACGCCATCAGGAAGTACAGCAAGGCCATTGCGCTCAGCAACAGCATACTCTGCGAGAGTTCCAAACGATGGTGGGTCGATCATGCCGAAGACGCGCTGGCCAATAGTCAGATCAGTGCGCGACGTAGCGACAACCGTACCAGCGTAATCTGCAGCTGGAATGGCCGGCTTTTTCATGGTGAAGCGGCCCACAATCGGAAGCTCTGGCAACATATAGTCAACTGGATTCACCGAGGCATAGCTGATCTTGACAAGCGTTTGGTCTTTGCCCAAGGAACGTGCCTTTGCCGGCAGGTTGACCGCATCGCTGATCTTGAGGTTCCGTTCGAGGCCTCCAGCAGCACTGGAGAACACGCAGGCACGCATGGACGAGGGTAGCTTTGAAGCCATTGTATTGTTGGTCTCTTTTCACTGCTTCAATGATGGGACTGTCAGTGTTTATCGAGCTTACTTGTGGCAAGGTCTCAAATAATTAATCTAGACCGTCAGCATAACCCTGTCTTGGCAAGCCATTGGCATTTCCAATGGCCACAGAAACCAAGTTAATGCTCTCTGCTCGACTCCATGTTGTATGAGTTAGCATTTTGATCCCGCTAGTCATACAGATCCGCGAGGAATGATCTCTCAAGAGCTCCTCGGTTTTGTTCCCAACCAGCAGTGATCAACGATGCGCCCTCGGCCACAAGCGCACGCGTATCCTCTGGCGTCATGAAGTCGGCCCAACCACGTGGACCCATAACCACCAGATGTGCTCCTACCCGAATAGCTACCTTGGCAACGTTGATTTGTACATTATCGCAAGCTTCTTTGTAGCTTGTTAAAAAGCTTTGCAGAATAACAGTGCCTCTTTCGCGATTCTTGAATCGAGCTAGGCAGTAAAGCTCCGCGGACATTTGGCCAATATCAAATGCTCGTGTTCCAGGCTTGACGAGCTCAAAGTCGACCAAAAACGGAGCTTCTTCGTCGTCTCCAATCAACACGTTGCCGGGCCAAAAGTCTCCCATTGTAAGCACCTCTTCGCTGTGGAATACTTCCTCTCTTGCTTCTGCTGCAGCTTCTACAATACTGTTGCTCCCGTGTCCGGCTGCAGCGGCAGCACCGGGCAATTGGCCAAAATAGACCAGTGCCGATATCTGCTTTCCAGTGTTGTTCTTAGCAAAGTGTGAGAATAAATCTGGATGCTTGATGCGGTCGATTGCATGAATGCTAGCTAGAAACCTGCCAAGTCTGGTTCCCAGGTTGTGACATTTGTCCATACTAACGTCGGCTGTAGCCCATTGTTTCAAGGTAAGGATCGATCCCAAGTCCTCCAGCCCCAGGACGTAGGCCGCTTCATCAAAGAACAAGACCTTTGGCAGCCTTACAAGCCCGTCGCCCAGCTTTAGCGAGTGGAATGCGACGAGCGCTTCATGCTCAAACGTCTGCCAAAGGTTAGAAGGGCGCTTTCTATTCACGCCACTCCACGCACCAGCCGGTCTTGTTCAATCTTGAACTCACGCCAGCGAGCCGCATATCCCTGAACATGCTTGACAATGATTGATGTGCCCACATCCTTGGGCGACTCTGACAGCGTTGCTCTATACACAAAGGCAGAAAATCCTTCGCTGAGTCGCGAGACTGCAGTGCAAGTTGGAAATTTGTCATGCTTGAGGTACTCAAGCATGCCAGCCTCGCTTGTTAAGTCGAGGTCTGCCATGTCTCAGTTTGACTTGCGCGATCTCCTGATGTCCCGGTTGAGAGTAACCGACAAACTCCCAGTCTTCAGCAGTCATGAGGAAAGCAAATGCCGCCAAGCCGCTTGAGGCAAAAATGTAGTCATGTCTGCTACCTTCCGCCAGGCACGTTTGATGCAGACAATGTGATCACCCTCAAGGCATGTTGGCTTGTAGATCACAGCCAAAGATATCGAGAGTGCAATCTCAGTCTTCACTTCTCTTGGCCCCATCTCAGTGACGTCTCTGTAACGTCCACTGCGGCTAAGAAAATGGGGGCCACGTGGGGTAACGAACAGGTCTGAACCCCTTAAGTTTGCGCTTCGAGTCTGCGTTTTACCCCTGTTTTATCCCTGCTTCAGACGACTTTTCCCCAGGATGCAGATGACCACGACAAAATCTTGTCACTTTCAGATGTTGTTAACACTTTGTATGAAGGCCTTTCTACGACTTCATCTGATTATTGTCCAAGCATCGGCGCTTCTTGAAGCGCTTGGGGCGACCTTGTTAAGCGGGTGGAGCGCGGCCTGGTTAGCGCTAGACTGAGTTACATTGTCGCAGACTGCCTGCTTTCAGCCATGTTAGTCGCTTGAATTTAGCCATAAAGACAGACAAGCGAGAGGTAAGCGAGCCTTAAACGTCGATCTCTTGGGAGAGCAGATCGTTATGCATTGCTGGGAAGATGGCAAGAGTTATATATAAGATGGCTCGCATATAGTAATACCTCATCCCGTTAGAGCAAAGCTCCGAGCATGCAATTCATGAAACAGCTACTGACCGCAGGCCTGCTGGTCCTGCCATCTTTTGTGTCTGCACAGTACGGCTATTGCACAAGCAACAGTCAGGGCGGTGAATGCATCTCCACTTCGGCATGCTCTGGTGGCGGCGGTACAAGCAATCCTGCAAACCTGTGTCCAGGCCCATCTGACATTCAATGCTGCACGTACGGTGCCTGCAAGAATTCAGCTGGCATTGCGGGCGAATGCGTGCCGACCAACGCATGCAAAGGCGCGGGCGGATCCAGCGACGCTGCTGATCTGTGTCCCGGTGGCAGTGATATTCAGTGCTGCACGTATGGATCGTGCAAGACGACAGCAGGCGCAGCAGGTCTATGCCAGCCTGTTGCAAGTTGCGGCTCCACTCCGTACGTGATAAGTGAATGACATGCAAGGAAAGATGCTAATAGATGCTAGTGACTCGGGAAATCTTTGCCCAGGCAACAACAACATCCAATGTTGCCCATCAGGCGGTGGCACTGAGCCTCCTCCTCCACCGCCTCCCACAGGATGTGGCGTTCCCAAAGCTAATGACGCGACGCTGCAGTTGATCAAGGACTCGGAGTCACCAGAATGTTCGCCGACACCCTACCCAGACCCCAATGGCAACCCCACTATTGGCTTCGGTCACCTCTGCAGCGATTCATCTTGCTCAGAAGTCACGTATCCAATCCCACTCTCTGCAGCTGACTGCGACAATCTGCTGCAGGACGATTTGGCTAGTGTGAGTACTATATCATCTTGCTGAGACTTAGATTCTAATGACAGAACCAGAAAGCGACTGGCTGTGTAGCAAACGCTTTCACTGATGCCATTCTCTTTAACGACAATCAGTTCGGTAAGAAGCCATTCTTGATATCATTCGATTCGTCTCACTAATGCTGGAGAAAAGGTGCCTTTGTCGATTTCACCTTTAATCTCGGCTGTCTGGACTCGGATCCGCCTTTCACCAGGATCAATGCCGGCGAGGATCCAGCCACTGTTGTTGGTCAAGAGTTCCCTAAGTGTAAGTAAACTATCTTGCAAAGACTCCAGAAGTGACTAACAACATCTTCGAAGATAACAAAGGTGGCGGGGAGGTACTGCCAGGCTTGGTTAAGCGCCGTCAGAATGAGATTGATCTTTTCAATACGGCCAGCAATGTAGGGGCATTACCATATAAGCCTTGCTGATGGAGGACTGTTGAGGACGGGCTGACATCTATTTGGCCAATCATATCTGTTGCCAACCTCAGAGTTACAAGTAAACTTTCGAGAATGATCCTCCACCAAGCTAGTAATATACTTAATCCTTTAGAATGATGTACTTAGTGGCTTCGGGTGATTAAACCTGGACCGTGACCCAGGTAATACAAAGTGACCTTCCTCCTTGGTAGCTTTACGGATTCGTTGCATTGTAAGAAAGGTGCCGCCACATATGTCAAAAAGCTGAAAAAAAAATCGACTATTTAGAGAGCTGGATAGTATTTCTAGCCTCACCATTGGTTAGAGGAAAATCCGATCATTATCACAAGAGGTTTTCATCCTAGCTCGTCAGCCAAACCTTCAAGTTTGAGCTAAAACCAGGAAGCACAATGTATTTTAGGCATGTTAGTCTCGACCATGTTCGTTCCTGGCGATCCTGAGTAGAAATTAGTGATCACATGATATTAGATAGACTCTGCTGATACTCCTTCTGATGGTCTGTGGTGACGAGATAAATGAAGAGAACATTCGCAGAGGGATATCTTCTCACAACGTCAATACTAAATCATGGTGGTCTACAGGCCTTGTCGCAGAAACAAAATAATCTGGAGGGAGATGAGGTGAGAAAACTTCTTTGCCTTTGATGTGATTGGAGAGACAAGTGAGTATACTGGACGCAAATTGACACGTGAACATCTCTGCTTTCTATGTCAAAGCCATTTGTCGAGGTTATGGTATGGAGGCATCATTGGATCGATACCCAAAATTTCATTCTACTTAACAGCAGCATGCAATTGACCGCACTCATCTGAGTTTCGAATTTAAAGTTATGAAGGATGAAAACCAACATTGATTTCGATGAAATATTACAACAACAAGTAGAGGATGCGTACATACTTCCTTGAACTCGAATTGGCTCATGACTAGAGAAGAAAAAGGCTTTTGTACTTCGTAATCAAATAGCCGGAGAGAACATCATTGGAAAAAGCATTTCCATCAATTCTCAAAGCTTGTCTCCTTAACGGGGCCCTGGAAAGAAAGGAAATCTGGCTCTTGCAAGGTACCACACAGCTGAAACCAGAAGGAAAGCTCCAAGCACAATGGGACTGAAGTTCATGTTAGACGCTTCAACAGGTGTCGATGGCGGCCAGAAAGTCCAAAACAACTTTTAGGTCAAGTAAATGCATGCGAATAGGTTATTTGCAATGCTAAAAGGCTCTGGGACGTCTTAACGTAACTCAGATGAGTGTGTCGTCATGAGGCTGTCATTATGAGGTTTGATTGCGGAAGTGCTCCTTCGTCAGAGAAATAAGCTGCAGCCAAATGAGAAAGTAAGATGAAAATAATCCCGCCACACCTAAGCTAACAAGGTCCACAAATGAGCCCGCAATGGTCAGTGACAAGAGGATCGAGATCATGGCTATTGAAAAGACAGTATAGCTTGGAAAAATGTATGGATTTACATACCTACTACTTGTTAGCCATCCACATTGAAAAATTAGGTGCAAGTATCCGACCTTGTACAACGGCATTGAAAAGAAAACCCCTTTCTCCCTTGCAAAGGCCCCTGGTTTCCTTGAAGCGGCTGCACTCGTACCAACGATAGCATAAAAGCCCATAATTACAATTATGGCTATTATCATAATAATCCTGGCTGTCGAATGGACCGCATTGAGGTGGATGGCAGAGAACAGAAACCTCAATATCTTCTTGGAGGCAATGACATCTTGTATATCTCCAATGTGAAAAATGAGGGCAATTGCCATTGCAAATCCGAGAACAACATTGACTGAATTGGACGTCAATGTCTATTGCTGAGCTCATCTTTGGATCAGATTTACTAATGATGCTAGTAACATGAGATAACGGTAAGTTCTTGGAGGCCTCTTGTGCTTCTTCGGACATCTTTGTACCAGGTACTGGAGTAATCATTTCTCTGGATCATCTTAAATTATGCTTTCATGAACACAACAGTCCGCACCTACTCATGTCCCGGTAGCTATATAGATTGCTTTGAGGGACATCACTTGTCCGCTAGTGCAAAGGCAGCCGCAGGCATGCCCACAAGAAATGGCAAGCTCGTTATTGACCATCCTCCAAGATTGAGAGTACTCGTGAACATATCTGTTACGTTGCTGTGGTCCGAGGTCAACTAAAGGGATTAGCACTTCGAAGAAAAAAAGAGAATGTGCAAGAAAAGAATGAGTCCTCCAAATCTAGCCAGTGTGCGGGTTGTAATTGTGTCAATGATATTACCAAGCACTAGGAGTGCCCAGTATATCAATATAGTTTGCCAACGTTCAGGCGTAAAGGCAAATTTGGACAAGGAGGCTAAGCGCCGACTGGGATAGATACGAGGTATTATTTCGAAGCTAATACAGCCTGGCAGGCCGCAACAGTGACCCATGCTGAACAGATCTGTCTCTTCTCATAACGCTTTTTCACCAGTGCGAGCGTTTAATGAGACTAATTTACTGATGATCTCGTATACATATTGTGTTGTAACTTAATGCCAGATCCTTGGTGCCAAGAATATGTTTAATCAAACCCTCCCCATAGACCTCGTTTCTTGTTCTAATACAAGTCGAATCCTTAGCCCATACAGCACTTCGGGCTGCAACACCAAACGATTGGCCACATATAGACGCCACTATGCTCAGCCTTGCTCTCGCACCCGCATCATCTTCTCTTCTAGGAAAATTCGAGCCAATCTTGAAGCTGCATTAAGCGAGCTTCATTGGTCTAGACCTCTAATGCTGACAGGAGACGAAAAGTGCAGACAGATTCTCAGCTCCCCCACTTTTACAGCACTACAATAGGCTCGTCTTCCCAAAAAGTGGAACTTTTTTATCTGTCAACAAAGTTTCGGGTTGTAGTCTTAGACGATATAACAGGCTCTTTACTCTTTATAGGTACTGGCTCACAATTTAAACCAAGCTAACTAGGCATGCCCTGCTATCATGTGCTTCTCTTGTTTTACTTGCTGGGCTGCACATGGGCCGTGACAACAGTCACTCCAAACGGCGTCGCACCAACTAAAACATATTGTCCTCGGTTCTCTCCAACTTTTGCGGTACCGACACCAACCACCCAAATATGCGCGGTCGCTGGTACCCTTAGCAATCCCAGCCTTCTCAATGCATACTGTGGAGAGTTGATCCCTGGCCTAGGCTATTTCGATACTACCTTTAATACTACCTGCTATAGAGCCTGCGCTAAAGATCCCAAATGTCTATCATACAGTGTCGACCCGGCCAATATAGTTTGCTATACCTATGGTAAAACCTTAGCGGCCCAGGGATTCAAGGCAGACATGAGAAAGTATCACTTTTTTACCAATATCAAGACTTGCTATAATTGTACATCTCCAGCTCCTCCACAACAATCGGCGTGTAACGATCCAGCGCAACCTAAGTCAAACCCCTCTTCTAAGTATAATTGCGGTACCAATGGTACTATCAAATCCTACTTCCCAGCAGTTTATTTCGGAACTTTGGGCTTAGAGGCCTATCCAAATGCCTGTTACGATCTCTGTGTCGAATACTTCGATCCTGTAGGCGCCTGTGAGGCCTATACATTAGACGGTCAAACTGGTATCTGTTCTATTTTCGACAAACCTTTAAATGATGTTGGCTTTAAGCCTAATAGGACTGGCAAAGTCCAGGGTTGGAATGTTCGCGGCTGTTATGAATGTAATGCTCCGACTGCGACTATACCTACCTGTCAGCCTACAGCAACACCACTAAATATCGGAGTGCGTAACGGTAACTTTCAAGGCCCTACCTACAGCACTAATTCGCCGCCAAAAGCCGCGCCGACAGAATGGAATATTGACTACCAATTAACAAATCTATACGAATTCGTCCAGCGGCCAAACGGGAACAAGTTTGTATCTCTCTCTTCAGTAATAGGTCGCCCTGCTGGAATCTACGGCAGCCTTATTGAACAGAATGTATACGGCTTGAACGACGATCCAAAAAGTCCAAATCGATTTTACAACTTTTCTTTCGACGTTGCAATTCCATCCTACAATGTTTTCAAGTCCAACGGCTCATTCCCCTGTCACCTGCTATATCCCACCATTACCGAGCTGGAGCAAGGGCTGCGCGCCGATAGCCCGAAGTTTCAGGGTACAACACTTAAGACATTTGGACCCTATCAAGTTGACGCCTCGAATATATCTCACTATTTACCTCTGAGGTTCGTCGTAACTTGCTATACCTATTCGAACCCCTACGCCGATGCCAACGCAACATATTGGGTAGACAATTTCCGCATTACTCAAAATGGTCGAGACGTCGGATCCTAGCCTTTGTCTCTCTTCCATCTGTGCACATGTCGGTACGCAGGATTTAGTCTCTTGCCTTATCCTATGTAGGGTTGAGACGAGGAGAACTCTATAGCTGGATTAGCTAAGGATGTTCTTGACGGTGACTGACATTGTTGGACTGCTGTCATATTACTTAATCAATCTGCAAATCAGTCTACTGCTCATGTAGAATATCTATAAGCATGAACACCTACAAGCGTATGTATGGCTAATTTTAGCATGGATTTCAAGCTACCTCTTTATCAATTACTTTCATCAATTTCACCACGAAGGGTTGCCATTACCTCCCTGACCTCTACTTGTGGAACAGGAAACGCCTCACCGTGTCAAATGAATTGTTTAATATTCTTCCTCTCTTTGACACTGCTGAGCCACTTGACTAAGAAGGCAGTATTGGCTCGATTCCTCTATGAAGTTGCGTCCAATATACGCTTTGCAGCAGCGATCCCCATACGGCCTGTTATGACAGAGGCAGGTTTTTGCTGCTGCAGCTGAATTAGATCAAACAGCGTTTACTTGAATGTAGCGTGCTTGCAACCCTGAAGGCGTGTTTTAACATTGTAATGGAGGTCTTCTACAGGGTCTCGGTTATTGCAGAAGAAGCAGTTTAAACTTGGTGCTCGGGATAAAGGGGAATGTCAAAGCGGACACCCGTCCGCTTTCACAGTCCAAGCAATAATCAATCTTGGTGTGATGCCTCTATCTTGCTCGTAATAGCATTTAAAAGCTGCTCAGCGCTTGCGTGGATGGGGGTGGACTACGTGTTGGGAGCCTGTATAACGGCGGCGGCGAGGTGATTTTCAGTGCCCTTATTTGGGAGATATTACAGGCAGAGGCCTGTGTATGGAAGGTAAGGTAATTTTGATAGATTTTGGCGTCACATATAGGTCTAAGCAGGCTGAAATTCAGCGTCTATCCATTAAATGAACGACATCCATGATCAGGTAAGCAATCTGACTGTACCTCGCGCAGGCTTAGCGCCGCTGCCTTCAGCCCCGCGCACTCCATAACTTGCCTGATGAGAGCCTCGTTGAAACTCATTGCGACTTCAAGCAATAGCAGCGTGACATCCAAGGGCAGAGCATGTCTGACCCAGCGGATTTCACCGTTGGCTGGATCTGTGCTCTTAGCACCGAATATGTCGCGGCATGCGCCTTTCTCGATGAAGAACTTCCAGATGTAGCATCTGTTGCGCGTCATGACAATAATCAGTATATCCTAGGCACTATAGGCCGTCTTCATGTCGCAATCTGTTGTTTGCCTGATGGAGAGTATGGTACGGTATCGGCAGCTAGGGTCGCAACTGACATGATGCATACTTTCCCCAATATCCGTATTGGATTGATGGTTGGTATAGGCGGGGGTGCTCCAACAGCTGCACACGATATCCGTCTCGGCGACGTTGTTGTCAGCCGGCCAGCGGATGGTAGCGGAGGGGTCTTTCAGTACGATTTCGGCAAAACCATCCAGATGCAAGCGTTCCAGCATACTGGCTTTTCGAACCAGCCTCCACCTGTATTGCGTACTGCTGTGAATACCTTGAAGACAAGGCATAACCTAGACGGCCATAAAATACAGCGTAACATCGCTTCTGCTCTCGAACGAAAACCACGTCTGAGGAAGAGATATAGCCGGCCACCTGCGGAGTCGGATCGTCTGTATTTAAGCACAGTGCTTCATCCTACAGTCATTCAAGGGTCATGCTCTGAAATCTGTGGCGACCAGATTGAACGCATGGTTCCGCGGTATCCGAGAGGGTCTGATGAAGATGATCCATATATCCATTACGGCTTGATAGCCTCTGGCAACAATCTAATAAAAGATGCCATTCTTCGAGATAAGCTTGCGACAGAAAAAGGGGTTTTGTGCTTTGAAATGGAAGCTGCTGGACTCGTGAATCATTTCCCCTGCATTGTGATTCGTGGTATCTGCGATTATTCAGATACGCACAAGAACAAGCAATGGCAAGGATATGCTGCAATGACCGCAGCAGCCTATGCTAGAGAGCTGCTGGGTCGGATTCCACCTGAATATTTGCAACAATCAACGAAACTGAACAAAGTCCTGGGAGAACCAGGTTGGTTTCATAAACTAATATTGACAAGAATCGGGGACACTGACAGCTCTTTAGACAAACCTCTTCAGGACATGTTTACTTCCGGTAAAAGCAAATTGTTGCAAGCGTTGAAGAGGTGTGACTATGAATCATTCAAGAACAGAAATCCAAAACGGGAAGCAGGGACCTGTACTTGGGTTAAACAACATACCAGATACAACAAGTGGAGAGACAGCTTACAGAGCGACCTGTTATGGATTTCAGCAGATCCCGGATGTGGAAAATCTGTTCTTGCTCGGGCGCTTGTAGATGATCCTGAATTCTCGCTCTCCCAGACGACAACTTGTTATTTCTTCTTCAAAGACAACGACATACAGAACAATCTTGCAATAGCCTTGTGCTGCATACTTCACCAGCTATTCTCACAGGAACGGGAACTGCTTGATTTTGCGATGGAAGCTTGGATAAGTAACGGCACAGAACTCTGTCATAATACCACTGAGCTTTGGCGCATATTTCGCAAAGCATCCTCCGCTTCCAGGGTCAACCACATACTTTGCGTTATCGATGCGCTAGATGAGTGTAGGCATGATGACCGTTTGGAGATACTTGGTTTAATACAGAACTTCTACATTGAAGCTCAGAAGCAGTTGGACCCTTCGAGCAAGCCAGTCAAAATCTTGATCACCAGCCGACCATATGGCGATCTGGAGCACGGACTTGGTTCCATTCCTGAGATAAGACTTAGAGGAGAAGATGAGAACGAGACACTCCGAAAGGAAATTGACGTGGTCATTAGAAGCAAGATTCGCGAGCTTGTTCTAATAGTGAACATGAACAGAGAGGTTGAGAATAGACTAGAGCAGAAGCTCCTTCGGATGGAACACCGTACCTATTTGTGGTTGAGTCTTGCCTTTAACAACCTCGAGCAGAAGTTCCGAAGAAGCTGGAGGCTCGAGGATGAAGATGTTGATATTTTGCCTTCTTCCGTACAGGACGCTTACGAGAAAATGCTGGCTCATATTGTCCAGTCTCGTGATAAAAGAGCAAGACTGGTCCTAGGCATGGTCTTAGGAGCTCATCGACCCTTTACCATTGACGAACTTGCGTATGCTCTTGGAGTAGCATTAGAGGCTGAACCAGATGATCTTGAGTCTGTTGTTCTTCGCATTAATCTGCGTGCGTGGATCCGAGAAAATTGCAATCTCTTCATCTACTTCAAAGGAGACAGATTATACCTCATTCATCAAACCGCCAAGGAGTTTCTTCTTCGAGACAAAACATCTCAGCATCCGGTTTGGAGCTGGTCATTTGAATCCGGAGAGATCCAAGAGCTGATGGCCTCAACATGTATCAAGGCTTTGTGCTCAAACGACCTTCTTTGTTTGAAAAAGCCCCAAAAATACAATGCGAAATGGCTCTTTCTCGAGTACTGTGCCGAATTTTGGATGAGTCATATGTCTTGCGTCTATCATAGGCTGTTGGGATCTTTTGAGAAACAGATCAGGCGTCTTCATAATACATCTTCGGATACCTGTAAGCTTTGGTTTTCGATTTTCTGGAGAGATCGTTACCCAGACTTCATCAAGCCAGGACGTCTCGACAGAATCCAAATTTCTGCCATAACAGGCCACGTTGACTGGCTGAAGAAGCATGTAGATGCCACAAGCATAAAGATGATGGACGCAGAATCGACAACATGCAGTCCTCTTTGGTTCGCCAGTTCCCAAGGAAGAGTCGATGCCGCGAAGGTGCTCCTGGAGAAAGGAGCCGACCCCAATGCCCACTCTGACAACTACGGCACCGCCCTACAAGCAGCATCAGCTGCCGGTCATATCGAGCTTGTTCAACTACTTCTTGACCAAGGAGCTGACGTGAATGCACAAACAGATCTTGGACCATTCTGTCTAGCCGCAACAACGGCTGATTTCATTGACGAGAAATCAATGCTTGCAAGAGATAAGGGGGGTGACAATAGTCGAGACGTCTTCTATGGTCATGCCCTTCAGGCAGCAGCTGCACGAGGTCACATCGAGATAGTGCAGCGACTGCTACGCCATGGGGCCGATGTCCACATTCGCGGAGGCAGATACGGAAATGCGCTGCAAGCAGCGTCGCTCAAGGGTCACGTCGAGATTGTGCGGATTTTGCTAAATGAAGGAGCTGATATCCATACTGGACCTTATGAGATTGGCTTTCAGATACAGGGAGCAATACTTTGGACCTACCGCGGAATGTTGCAAAAGTTGCGCGAAAGTGGAGTAGACATTGACTTCCAGCGCAATCCTCTTGACTCTGTTCTTCACTCGGCAATCATAATCCACGAGCACTATCTCGTATCCATACTTTTGGAATTGGGAGTAAGTGCTAACTCTCAAATTTCTCGCCTTGGTAATGCTCTTTACATAGCATCTGCTCACCGCGACATCTACATTGTCCGAATGCTGCTAGATCATGGAGCCGGGGTTAATATTCAGTCTGGCCTGTACGGCACTGCTTTACAAGCAGCATCGCACAACGGCCAAGTTGAGATCGTGCAGATGTTATTGGAGCATGGAGCCGACACGAATATTTCGTGCGGCTTCTACGGAAGTGCTCTACAAGCGGCATCATTCAATGGCCACATCGAAACTGTAAAGGTGTTAGCTGAGCATGGAGCAGATGTCAACCTCAAATGTGGCCATGAAGGCAGCGCCTTGCAAGCAGCAGCATCTGCGGGTTACGCTGAGGTGGTTAGAACGCTACTGCAACGCGGGGCAGACATCAATATACAAGGTGCTGGGTTTGGAACTGCGCTCTGTTTAGCTTGCTGGGAAGGCCATGACGCGACTGTGCGGATACTGCTGGAGAACCACGCTGATGTTAACAGCCGATCTGTTTCTGGTCTCGATCCTTTGCAATGCGCAACACTGAAAGGTCATGTTGCTGTGGTTAGGCTGCTATTAGATCTCACAGTGGAAAGGCAGATCCATGAAGACGACTATAGAGACGCCCTGTATTTGGCTCAATCGCAAAGCCAATCAGAGATTGAGGATTTGCTCCTAGAAAAATTCGATTAGAATAGCTTCTATCTACCGACCTGCGTTTCCCTCAAACCTACATTCAAGTTTACAGTCGGCAGCAAGAGAGTTCCTAGCCGAGACAGTAGTGGAAGCGACTACTGTAATAAGTAGGGATACCCTAAAATAAGAGACAGTTACCTTTACGGTGAATACCTAGGAAATAGGATGACCCTATATTCATATCTACTTCAGGCGATAGCGAAGATTTAGTAACTTGCCTCACAAGCGAGCTGATCGCCCAAGTGAGACAGAAATTAAAACGGACACAGTGGATCATAAGAAGAGAGCAGGAGAAAATACGGGAGCCTTTTGTCAGCACTTGGTGCAGGCACCAAGGGTGCAACACTGTACCTTTAGTGAATAGTCAACATTGTCTCCGGCTTAAACAATAATGCTGTTAGCCACAATGAGCGACTATGCTAAGCGTTGGAGGTTATACTGCAGCCCCTCACATGATCTCCCATACACACCGTATTCTAGAACCTGTCTGCTTTGTTTTTCATCAACTAGTTAACCATTTCATTGTTCATTTCACTCATTTTTTATTCTCATTGCTTTGACACTAAGCATTACACTCGTCTTATATGTAGAGCGCAACGTCCGCTGGTTTCAACGGCAGCACTTATCTCGCGCTAGGCGGCTTCTCTCCCGTTCAACCGCGCTGTGACCCGCGAAGCGTTCGTGACCACACCATACCTTAGAGTTACCCTCACTCCCTAAAAAGTTTCACTCAATCCAAAAGGTAATGACAAGACAATATATTCGAATAATCCACCTGTTGACACACTATCTCTTGAAAATCAATCCATTACTACTTTGGATCAATGCCGCGTGGAATTAGGCCCCATGTAACGTTGAAAAAATCCCTCCAGTTTTAGCCTCGTCTCTCCCCCAGAACTTTTGAGCCTCAGCTTTGCCTACTTTCGTGTGATTCTCCCACGCATGAAATATCATTGTAGCATGATCGTGACATCCCTGATTCAGTCCCAAAATTGAAATGTGGGACAGCGATCAAAGCTAGCATAGCAACTCATTTCATCAAGTCCCGTCACTTAAATGGGCGTAAAATAACCTTTTCATGGAAATGTAACAGTGTTTCCGCCATGCTTGGTGACTAGGCGTTTCAGCCACGAGGGCCACACCCGCGCCTGGAAGTGACCTTAGTGGGGCCATCTAGGGCCAATTCTCACTCCTTGCGACGGCATCAACGGCTGTCTACCTAAAAGTCAAGCACTTTGCTGGCCCCAAACCCTGAATTTGTGGACGCCTCATCAGGCTATTGTGGACTCGCTGCGGCACTGCCCTTGGGGGCTGCTAACGATGGACGAGTAGCATCGGCACGAGCAAATCATCTCGGCTCGTTCCTTGCTGACTTGAGCCTCATAGGCTTCTCTTGCGGTCCAAAAATGCTACCTTTCAGGTACCAGTAGATTCGGGACTGTTTGCAGACTCTGCAAATATATAAAAGAGGCACATTGCTCTGGTACGGGGGACACAATATTTTTATCAGCGTCCAGTACATTTTCAGGCCAGTCTACTATAGTCTTCGTCACTGAGCATTCAGTATGCTTGTTCCACTTCTCTTTGGCGCGGTTGCTCTTGCTCTTCCGAACAAGCAACCTTTGGCAACCGCCGTTGGTGGTGCTCTGGACACTACTCACGCTCACTCTGCTGCCGCCGTCACGCCTGCCCCTTCCACTGGTCCTCGCATCGAGGACGATGATGGACTATTGACTATCACTGTCCACAATTCAGAGTCGTACGACCTGACTATAAACTACCGCAGCAATTCTGGTGCTTCTACCGCTGTTGCGGCCCCCACAGGTGTCATCTCTGCCGGCACAGAGGTCGAATACGTTGCTGACCAAGGCTGGGCTGGTGTCATCATCCTCGGCCACAATGATAACGATATTGGCAGCAAGATCGAGGCCAGCTTCATCGGCCAGTCCAACGTGGATGTCTCTTACGTCGATGGCTACACTCTTCCCATTGTCTGCTCTTGCGACAACCGTGGTGTAGTTACTGGATGCGGCAAGGATCTCTTCAGCATGAACAGCTGCGATGGTCAACTCGACGGTAGGCTTTTCCTAGCAGTGAAAGTTAATCCAAACGCTGACTCGTTGGTCCAGGACCTGTCTGCCCCAATCCTTCAAGGTCTCTAAACGATGGTCCTGCAGCACCCTTCTTTGCTCCATGCCAGGGCGCTGCCTACACTTACCCGAACGACAGCACCGCAGACACTGGCTGCCAGACGCCCAACATCCAGTGCTGCGCCGGCGTCCAGTGCCCCCACAACCCTGCCGAGCCGGCGTAAGGGTAGCTCATTTCCATTCGGGTTGGTTTTTTCTTTCTTCAACATTTGGTTCTTAGGTTAAAGGATGGCATTCGTATTTAAGGATTGGGTAAAATATATGGTGCTTCTTTTTTCTAAAAAGATCAGGATAGATGTATAGGCCTAGATGTATAGACTTGGATAGAATGGTACACACGAACACAATAAGATGACATGAGGCATGGCACTAAGCAACGATATAATTGAGCCCTTTACCCTGAGTGAAGTCGCTACCTTAGTCAAGGTAACGGAGTCTGGCCGCCTAGGAAGCTGTTGTATGTGCACAGGATACTCGTGTGATGAGGGTCGATATGCAAGTGTAATGAATTGAAAAAGATACAGAAAGAAAGAAAACTGTAAACAAGCGAGATAAATGCTAACTTATATAGAGAAAACCTGATCCATGTCATATACCTTGTGTCCTGCATATTCCGTCTTGTCGTTGCACAAAAGTGCTAAGGGTTGCTTTGTTGCAAGAACGACGTTTGTAGGTGGTCGAATAAAGGTAACTAATTATTGTGTGGCCTTAGAATTCGACTTGTATTAGAGTGAGAACTAAGGTCTCTGGAGAGGTTTCAATTTTACACCTATTCTTGACGCCTTACGCCTGACATCTAAGACACAACAAGGTGTGCCGGGCTGTAATTAGTCGGGTGCTGGCTTTGCGCCTAGGCTAGGGATGCTCTGTCCGGGTTTCATAAATAAAGGTACCGACTGTTTATCGACCACTCAGAACCGACTGGTAGGATTATGTGGCTATCCTAACTTAGAATATGCTAGATTAGGGTCTAGAAGGTGGTTGACGATCCTGGTTTAGAACATTACATATGAAGGCGCCATGTAAGGTGTCCTGAGGCATTACCTAATTAGGACTTCTGCGTAAGCCAGGACCCAAACAGAGTGGTCTGAGACGAAACCTAAAGAAGAGTACTGCGAACAACGGGATGACCATTCTCATGCGAGATTAGCAATCAACCTGGTAAGGGCTTCCACACAACATCTGGACCTTCCTAGAAGCTCTACCTCAGTAGACTACCTTAGAAAGTCTATTAATTCTTATTGATCGTATGTTACATCGAGCAAAGATGGCTTGCAGTTACTCCAGTCTAGAACCTTTTGATTGTCTACTTGGAATCGCTTAATTGGCACCTTCTCTGTTGCATCATGTATGGCACAAAATAATGCAACCTGGCAATCTATCGTAGGAGCTGAAATCTTAGTGAGATTCGATGACAAGAAATCACGCTGAGCCATTCATTGTTCTGCCTCGCGGAATGAATAGGAATTGTATGCGGTTCTAGACTCTTATAATAGACTGATCCAATAATCGATATAACGCCACAATGCCAAATCAGGGCTAAGGACCGATGCAATCTCTTTGATTACATGACCAACATATTGTAATGACATGTCGAGTCAATGAAGCGAACTAAGCGGGTCCATATAATGGGCTGAATGATATAAAGTTCAACACCTCAGCTAGGTAGAATGAGTATATTCTTGTGAGACTAAACTAGCCCTTCATTCCTTAGAAGGACCCAAGTGCGACTGCCAAAGACGAACTGTTACTGTTCTCCGGCCTTTCACTTTGATGGCTCTCCCACCACAATACCATAGCCTTGGCATGGGCTGGAATACTTTCAATC
Organism: Erythroxylum mucronatum; assembly: GCA_027563825.1. Taxonomy (NCBI): domain Eukaryota; kingdom Viridiplantae; phylum Streptophyta; class Magnoliopsida; order Malpighiales; family Erythroxylaceae; genus Erythroxylum; species Erythroxylum mucronatum. The sequence goes on along the minus strand of JAOSBP010018595.1, from coordinate 761 downwards.
ACGAAAAATTGCATCAGGTGATCGATTTCTGGCATCATACCCTTGAGGAGGGCAGGGAATGCAACGTTTACGTTTGTGAAAGCACTCAAGAGCTTGCTGATCACTTGGAGATAGGCGCCTCTCTTGGAGTCAAGACAGTATCTGTGGAATTTAACGCCAAGGCTAAGTATCTGAGCGAGTTGTTAAGGAAAAGCAATGCTACTACTGTCCTGATTAAAGCAAAGCGGACTTATAGTGCAGAAATAAAATCAGCCAAGCTCAATATTGATGAGATAAGAAATTTGTCAGGCAACTTAAAGGGGTTCCTATCATATGCCGGAGACTCCTACATTAACTACGTATAGACCGGCGTTGAATACTTTGCCGCTTACCAACTCACTGCGAGTAGCACCCAGCGCAAAACCCAAGTGAATGCCGCACTCAAAGCAGAATTTGGAAAAGTTTCTACTGTCGATATCAATATTTCATCAAAGGTTGACAAAATCGCTACTAAATCGGATGTATCGTGTACTTTCTCACAGAAGCTGATCGGCGCAGCCATGAAGATTCCTACGAGAGACCATATGATTGATTTTGCTATGGGCCTTGCTGAAAAGGATGTGGTGAATCCGGCACTTTTGAGTATTCGGGTTACTTGCTATTCCGCCTCCATCGTCCTCCTTTATATACCCGGGCCCGTGTTACTGTCACGGAATGAGTCCGCGACACGTGATTCCAGGCCTTGGCGCACGGTGTTATTTTGCAGCAGTTGCTGCTATACC